>CAUYQV010029569.1:0-41910 GCA_963574575.1 Galagoides demidoff | reverse complement strand
TTTTTGAGACGGAGCCTCAAGCTATCCCCCTGGGTAGAGTGCCATGGCATCACAGCTCATAGCAACCTCCAACTCCTGGGCTCAAGCGAGTCTCCTGCCTCCGCCTCCCAAGTAGCTGGGACCACAGGTGCCAGCCACAACACCTGGCCATTTTTATTGGTTGTTTGGCGGGTCCCGGCTGGGGATTGGAACCTGCCACCTTAGGTATACGTGGCTGGCGCCTTAGCCGATTGAGCCACAGGCGCCGAGCCCATGATTTTTTTCTTAAGATACTTCCAAGGCTTTCCCATTTCCAATCTTGATTGCATCATTATGTGTTGCTATTATATGTAACTCATTTCTTTTTACATTGGCAACTCATGTTATGCTCAGAGGCAGATATTTTCTTAAAAAAAGCTATGATGCTAATATGTTTTAAACACATTATTAGAGTATTACCAAGGAAAATATTCTGAGTGTAACATTTAAAAAGAAATACATTAAATGTGTAATCCATTCAATCATAACTTTTTTTTCTTTTTTCCTTGTCTGATTTTTTGCTTTCTATTTCTCCTGTTTATTTTATTTTATTTTATTTTTAAAAAATACTTTAAAATAGTCCCAAGATCAGGTAAGAAGACCTGGCCCTTTTTACAGCGTTCCTCTGCCCTTTCCTGGCTCATTTTCTCATTTTTATTTTCTTCAGCATTGTGACGTGATGTGCTGTGATGTGCTGTAATGTGCTTGTGTTTGTTTGTTTTTCTGCTCAGCTTTAGAAAAATCGGTGAAAAGTTTGTGACTCTGAGAAAATTAGCAAGAACCTAACACACAAGAAGAAATGTTAGTTGTGCAAAACTGAATCCTTGGGGAATTTCTTTTCCTTATTAAATTCTGTATAGTGCATGAAGTAACTAAAGAAATTTCACTGGGTTTAAAGAAGTCCTGTTTTGAAGCTGTTTTTTGCTGGTCGCTGTTTTATTTTGAGTTGTGCTAGGTACATTAGCATAATTTTAGACTTCCGAGGCATGTTTTTCTAACATTTTCTGTATTTAACACTTAGGGTATACTGATGGCTACAAATAATATAGTTGACCTTACTTAAAAACAACTTAATGCTTTCCAGACCCCTATGCAAATAATCTCTAATTTTAGTAGCTGAACGTACTTGGAAATATTAGGGATTCAGAGTAAAACTGGATGGATTTAATGGACTCCATCTGTCTGATGTCAATCGGTCTGGAATGATCAGGAGTGGGAACTTTAGACATTATGTAAAATGAAGACGTCTTTAAGCCTTTCTGTTGGTGCTTCCCAGTTCTGGGCTCTGTTCTGCAGTTGGCACTCATATACAAATTAAAAGAGAGAGGGGGTGATCAAAAAATATCAACACATTTTGGTCCCCTCCATCTCTACCAGCGTTTGGCTTGGTGTGGTATCTCACCCCTGTAATCCTAGCAGTCTGAGAAACTGAGGCGGGCAGATTGCCTGAGCTCAGGAGTTTGAGACCAGCCTGAGCAAGAGCAAGTCCCCATCTCTAAAAAAACTAGCCAGGCATTGTGGTGGGCACCTGTAGTTCCAGCTACTCAGGAAGCTGAGGCAAGAGAATCACTTGAGCCCCGAGAGTTTGAGGTTGCTGTGAGCTATGACACTACTACTGAGGGCCACAAATTTTATTTTGGATTATACTTAAACACTGCAATTAAAGTGAATATGTAATTATTATTTACACCTTTTAAGTGTTTGTCCACATGTACCATAAAACTGTCTCCTGTCCTACCAGTGTTAACATACATGCCGTGGGATTTAAAGACATGAACGTCCAGTGCAGAGAGCAGGGCTTCCCCTTGCCTCTCAGACCACATCACTGGGGCAAAATGGGACATTGCCGTGAGTACTTAGAAGATACGGCCTAATAAGGTAGCCCTCGGCCATCAATTACTATTTAAGTTAAAATTAGTTAATAAAAAGTTACATTTCATTGTTATATCATACTAACCACACTTCAAGTGCTCGGTGGTCTGTATGGCCAGTGGCCACTGTTAGTGGACAGCACCACTTTAGCACATCCCCATCACAGCTCAGAGCGTTGAGTTAGAGAATTTCTGTCCTTAGGAAACTTCCACTATATGCAGGTGAAGGTAAAGAACTAGAAACAGGAGTAACTGAAGGAACTGCTTGGCAACTATAATGGGGATGAATAAAGGAAGAGTAATAGGTCACAGGCTTGGCCACCGAGGGCCTGGCTGTGCACGTGGTTACTAGATAAGCTCCTCTGTGCAGGAATCGTACTCATAATTATCAGGGCCTTTGCATCTTGATATGAGAATACCCACGTTTGGGTTATCAGTAGGATAGTAGATAGTAGAGAAAAATTCCTTGTGTGCAAAGGAAGGAATCATTTCTTGTTTACTTTGCTCTTTCCCCTGTCAAGCGCACACAAGGCAACGCAAAAGCCGAGCTCTGACTGATTCACTTGGTAAACACACAACACACCCCTTTTGGATCCAGGTGGCTTTTTAAATTACACAGGCAGTCAAAGGAAGAAGTGAAAGGTGCTGACTTCCCACGGCCCTTCTTCCCTGTCCCCCCAAAAGGACACCAACACAAAAGGGGCTGGGTTTCGGCAGGGCTAGTTGTGGGATACACCATTATCGAGGAGGCAGTTCCACACTTCAACTAAGTAATTTTATATTGGGCAGCTCTATTCCAAGGAGGGCAGGGTGGGGAGCCTCACACCTCATTAGAAGGAGGAGGTGATGAAAAGCCATTTTGCGACAGCCGCCCAGTCAGACAGGGAGGTGAGGGAGAGAAGACCTTAAAGCCCTTCTCCTGAGCCTTCATCCTCTGTTCCAGGAGGATGGCAGGGTGTTCTGGCAGATCAGTTTACCTGCAATCCCGGCCTTGGCCTGCATGACCTATGTGGTGTGTACAAGGCCACCAGGGTCACATGTACATCTGTCCTCCCATGGTCTCTTACTCGACTGGGATGTAGGTTAGAGGTCAGGTGGGGCCCTGTGGAGGATTGAGAGGGGCTGGGAAGGAAAATGGCAGAGGGAGTAAGGAAAGGAAGAGCCGAGCAAGGACAGACGGAGGATCTGCAGGAAAGACAAAATAACCATGCAGGGGATTTGAACGTTTCCTCGAGACCAAGAAGATGGCAAAGAGGACCGTGCAAAGGCTTTCAGACCACGACTTCCTTCTTCATGTTTCCATGAGTAACAGCTACAAACCAGAGCTCTCAGTATGTTAAATCCATACCTAGCTTTCAAAGGCCTGTAAACAGACCCATTTACAGCAGACATAATTCCATTCAGAAAGAGAGGAGTCACTAACAGAAAAATCTCTGCATCTGTCAGTTATCTCGAGTTATCTGGTTCTCCTCAATTGTCATATTGGTTCAGCTTCATAGTAAAATATCCGAAGTTTTCATGGATTTCATCGTCTCAAAATTGGCCTTATTTTAAACAAAACCTGATCATGAGGTCGCTGACGCTGAAAACGTTTCCCCAAATAAAAGGGGTTTTATTTTTGATGATGTCCTTTTAAGAGCAACTTTTCTTGATATTTTTAGCCATCTTGCCTGTCCTTAAAGTTGCATGCATTAATTTTCTTTTATTCATCTCATCATCATCTACCACTGTTGAATGGTTAACTGTAAATACAACAGCCTCCGCTCCTTCAGTTCGGATAGGTCTTACACCTTGAACAGAAGCTCTTATGCACGGGACAGCATGATGATCGAAGAACTCCTGGTGCCATCCAAAGAGCAGGTATGCATTCTTTTAAACATATTCTTTGGCTGTTAAACTTTGATTTGTATCATTGAATCAAGCTCTGTGTCCTGAGACAAAAAAAATACATTTCTGCATGCTTGATTTTGCATTTGTGAATCTTCTGGTACGAGACAGTTTAAAAAAAAAAAAGAAAGAAATCGATTGTCCCTATCTTCTGTGTTGAGTCCCTAAAATTCTAGAGAGAGAGGAACTCAGAAAGTTCTAGAAAAGGCATAGATAGATATCTTTCTCATCTCTAAGTCAAATCTATTTTAAAAAGATAGCTGACGTTGCTGACATTAGCCACATAGACGTTTTATGTTGCTAAACAAAGTAGGTATATATTTTGGACTTTGTTAGAATTGTTTTTAACAAGTAGTTAAAGATAAGACTGGTTGTATTTTTTGTCCCTTTAGCTTCAAAGCTGCCTGTGATGGTAGTTTGAAGGCCAGTGCTGTGAGATGTAACAGTCTTTTGCTTTCTACCAGAATCTCCCCCAGATTCATTTGATGTTTGCATAGTTTTTTTCTTTCCAATAATTGTGGTTGAATAAATAACGGGTTAACATAAGAAGTCCCAGCAACATAGTTCTGCCACATGAAGGTTTAGGATGGTGCTAGTGTAATTTTTATACGCACGTACGAACAATGTGCACAGCAGTGATTTGAGGGAGGATGAAGCTGTCAGGACCTTAAACCTAATTTTGAAAGCAGCTTATAATACTTCAACAATGTAAATAATTGGCAGAATCATACTGGACATTTTATTCACTGTACATTGAAAGTGAATTAGAGCAGATGAATAAGTGATAGTCACTTAGCCAAGTTACAGGTTGAACAAATAGAGAGGCAGACTTGGGACGCCCACGTGTCTGGAGATGCTGCCGTTCAGACACACAGATGTGTACTGTACTTCACAGGGATCTACAGTATGTACCAGGCGTCCTCAAACTATGGCCCATGGGCCACATGCAGCCCGCCTAGAACAGTGTTTTTGCCGTTGCTGCCTGTCCTGCTTAGCAGCCGACTCGTCCCAGGGCCTGCTATCTGGCCCTCCAACGGTCTGAGGGATAGTGAACTGGCCCCTGTTTAAAAAGTTTGAGGACCCCTGATTAAATACTTTATTACTTTATACTCCAAGATATTCTTAGCAAGCAGGCCTTACAGAGGTGAATACAGTGGCTGTTCGATGTTTGTTCAGACAAAAAAAATTTTAAATGATTGTAAGTGCGGTGGCATGGCACGGGTTTAAACAGTGCTAGAGAAAGCACTTGTCTCAAATAATGAAACAAAAGCTCTTGGTCCAAGGTGTTGCCAGGTATTGGTTGAGATTTCTTGGGTAGGTTGTCTATGGTCATGATCCTAGTGTGGTAATCCTGTTGTCTTCACGTCCCCAATTGAAATGAGATATTAGTGGGTATGTTGATAATACTTCTAAAGTATAAAAAAAAAATCCCTGTTATTCTCCATGCTTCAAGGAAACCCCATAAAACTTACAAATTGCAGATGAAAGGAGACCCCTTGGGTATCAGATACTTGTCTCATCTGTCAAACATATGCTGAGGGATTCTGATCAAACCTAATTATAGTTTATATTTCTGCATATAAACTTGCTTTGGGGCAGGAGTGTGAAACTGGGACCACCAGCACCACCACCTCCACCACCATAGCTACTCTACCACCCAACTTCTACGCAAACACAACATGTTAAAGTCAACTATTAGTGTTTCTGGAGGTTCTCACACCGTTGTCTGACAGCGATTACCAAGACTTGCTTACTCTGGGAGATGGGAGGGGCAGCATTTACTCAGATCTAAGCTTTTATGAAAAGCAATAAAAGTTGAGGACTTTTAGTCAGTTCATTGCTGCTTTCATTTCAAAGACCTATCTGTGAACATCATGAACGCATCTGTAGAACAGTCAGTCAATGGAAAGGAGTCACAGGACATCTTGAAACCTCCAGAAATGTATTTCTAGCTGATAGCTATGAAAACAGAAAGTTCCTTTCTTTAATGACTGTGGCGTACCCCACGCGCTGATAGGCATTCCTGGAGGAACTAGCGTGTTTAATGAACATATGATGCTCCCCAGGGCCACACAAATCCATCATAAGTTGTCAAGAGATTTGGGGGAAAATGAAAGACATTAAAGACACTTTAGGGGAAGTTGGGAGCATTTGAAAATGTACTGAATATTTATATTATTAGGAAATTGATTGTTGATAATTTTCTTAGTAGGGGTAATAGTATTAAAGCTACTTGGAGAAAACCTCTATTGTGGGAATGTACATGCTGACATTTTCAGGAATTAAATAATCATTAAGCCAGCTGTTTATTTTCAAGTGATTAGCCAAAAATAGTGTGTACGGAGAAAGACATATAGCAGATACAATGATGTCAACTGTTGAATCTCGGTGGAAGACATACGATTGTTCTTTATGCAATTGTTTTCAACATTTTTGTCCGTATGAATATCTCCAAAGTAAACACTTGGAGGAAAGGGGAGAGCAAATTCTGAGAGAGGTATAGAAATGTTTTTAGTCTCTAGGATCTCATTTATAATAGAATGGGAGAGGCTAATTCCTCAACAGAGAAGCTGTCAGACTGAGTCTAGTTACACAGAGACTGATGGGAAGCATTTCATTTACTTGAGAAGTGCATTTAAACACTTCGTATTAACATTAAATGACAAAAAGCTATGAGTTTATCTTTCGTTCCTCTAACTCTGCATTCGTAAATTTCAAAACATAGTTTCCCCCCTGTGTAATTTTTTTTAATGAGAAAGCCTGAAATATTCAGAGGCCCTCAAGCAACGACGCCTGACTCTGTCAGACTTAACGCTCCCCTGGTCATTGCCCAGGTAAAGTGACACGGACATGTAGGGAAAATCAGTAAAAATCGTCTTCGGTGGGCTTTTCTTTTTTCAACAAGAGTAGACCTCACTGGTACCAAGTAGAGTTGCTGCCTCTCCGTATCCTGCTGATGAATCAGTTTGCGCATTAACCACAGTTAAAGTGCGGTTGAGACCCAGGGTGCTTAGTGCGGCCTGCCCCCACCCCGCCCCATCCCCAGTGAGCCCGTGCTGGCCTGTGGATGCCAGAGCTTGGGAATGGGCTTAGAAGAGGTAAACCCACCCCCATTCTCTGCCGCGCCTGAGTCCCGATGAGTGTGTGGGCCACTTTGTTCACTCCTGGGTAGTCAAGAGTAAACTCTGTGATAGGGGTTATCTGTGAACTCCCTATTCTTTCCCTTCCCTTAATCTGTTAATCAAAGTCACCTGTAGATACGCTGCTGCAAATGTATACATTCTTCTACAAATAATTTACATTGATAAATAGACAAAAGGGGTGAGTCTGAACAAAAGTTTGGCCGTCTGTGGTAAGTGTAATCAGAGTGACACCTCCATTTCTTCTGATGTAATTGTTGAAAGCAAGGGTCTGGTGTGGCTTATGTTCTTAATACACAATACCGTGTGTGATCCAGATCAGCCGATTATCATTGCATAAATACAGTGCTCTTCACTAGAGGCCTTAAGTGTCAGGTAGTATCGTGGTGGTGATGGTTATAGTGATGATAAAAACAACTAATGTGGAGCTCCTGCAGTGTGCCAGGAGCTGTCCTGAGTGATTCACCAGGATTGCCTGTTACACATTTCAAAACCCGATGAGATAATGTCTTAACCCTATTACAAAGGCGAAGTAACTGAGGCACTGAGAGAGCTGAAGTAACTGACCCCAGGGGATACATCTTGTGAGTGGCAGAGTCACTGACCGTTTGGTCCGGGGTGCCTCCTTTTAACCCCTACTCATCAATATATCTACATTGCTCTACGCAAGCCAGGATGGAGCCCCAGGATTTTATCCTGCCCTCTAGGTTCCTTGTACTTGTTAGTATTTTTAATAAAGAGGCAAAACCACTATCTTAAGTCTTTTTTTTTTTAGCATGAAAAATTATATTTAGACACAAGTGTTCTTCATTATGCTTATTTATAATTCTAATAAATCCTTATTTAATGTGCTTTAAAAAGAACTGACAAATCATAACATATTCAGTAACAATTTCTGAAAAGTAAAAGCTACAATTAAAGGCCTACTTCAATGGGAGGGCTAAAAATGATGTCATGGAAGGCATCATTTAAGGAAGGCAATATTTTTCCTTTAGATAGATATGAGATAGAAGGATGATAGCAATTTTAGATATTTACCAGGCTAATTAATTTCACTTTCCTTGAATGACCCTAGAAGTAATTAATTGTAAGACCAAAGTGTGTACCTGGTATTCAGAAACATAAAATGCAAAACAGTTTGTTTCTAGTTTCTCAAAGATGAGAGAAGAACAGAAGCCCTTTCGGATAGGGGTTACTTTTGCCTATATAGACATGTTTGGCTTTCTGCATGCCCCCATTTTGGTGACAGTGCCCAGATCTGATGCTCAGGTCTATACCCTGACCTGTTTTGTAGTCAGTATAGTTTAGGAAAGGCAGAAATCCTTAACTCTTCTCCAAATTCTTCTTAGCAAAGTATCTCGGAAATGGAAACAGAAGTATCCAGTATACTCAAGACTAATATGAAACCAATATGTACACAATTAGACATCCACATGAAAGAAAAAACACAAGTATCGTCTGGTGGGGGGGGGAGAGGAAGCAGAAGAGAGGGGAAAGGAGAGAGGATGATTGACAGGTCCTCACCTGATTGGCACAGTGTGAGGGTGTCCAACACACCCCCTGGGTGAAGGGCTCAACTACACCTTGAACTTGAGAATTGAAAACAGTGTAACCTAAACATTGTACCTACATATTAATCTGAAAAAAAAAATTCCTTCCTGTTCCCCATGAGTGAGACCCACATCAGACCATTCAAAGAATCTCTTTTCCTATACTACAGAGATTACTTAGGGGAGGAAGTGCTAAAGTAGCAAGAATCAAATTTGAGTCTTTGTCAATCTTTTGGGGAAAGAGGTCCTCCATTGGGGTTGCTAAGCTATGAAAATGACACAAGCCCAAAGCTGCTGGAAGGGGAACATGAAGCCAGATGATTCCTGCCATCATTTGAGCTGCAGCTGGATTCAGCTATGCCTGAAGGCACTACTCAAGCTTTCTTGCCATATAAACCCCTCATTTTAATCTCCTCTGTCTTTTTTTTTTTTTTTTTTTTTGGAGATAGAGTCTTACTATGTCATCTTGGAAGAGTGCTGTGGCGTCACAGCTCACAGCAACCTCAAACTCTTGGGCTCAAGCAAATTCTCTTGTCTCAGCCTCCCTAGTAGCTGGGACTACTACAGGCGCCTGCCACGACGCTTGGCTATTTTTTTGTTTGTTTGTTTGTTTGTTTAGCAGGCCCAGGCTGGGTTCAAGCCCACCAGCCTTGGTGCGTGTGGCTGGCACCCTAACCACTTAGCTACGGATGCTGAGTCAGTCTCCCCATCTTTAGAGAGAGGGTGTCTTAAACCAGTTTAAGTTGGGTTTCTGTCTTCATCAACACACTTGCTACTGGCAGTAGTGAAACCTAGTGTGAACATCCACCTATCAATGGCAACACAGAAAGTCTTCTAGCATTTTAAAGTACCATTCGACCTCATGATTCTATTATTTTGTTTTCTCTCCAGAAATACATGAATCCAACTTTATCAAAAGAAAAAGGAACTACAATTTAAGAAAATAACTATAAACTTGGGTATTTCCACACAAAACATACTAGAAAGGAGGCAAATGATCACAGTAAAGGGATCAACTTCCATGTCCTTAGAATTCTGTTGACTTAGGACAACACTTCTATGAAAAGAGAATAGGATAGTTGCTCAGCCCCGCTCCTTCTCTCTGATAAGAGTGTTGTTGGTAGACATTCCCTGTCTGATGAGGTTTGCAGACATGGTTTATGCCTGAAGGTACTAGTGGCAAGCCCGGAGATAGTGACCAGTTTAGAAGGTTTAATTGCAGTTTGGTCTAAACACTTGCCTTGCTGTTGGAGTCTTGATTGTGGAGTGTGTTCTGTGAGTGTTACGGCAGGTCTCATCGTAGCCACCTCGTCACCAGAAGGCAGCTATTACATCTCCTTAACTCTCCACGTTAACCCACAGACTAGGATTCCTGTTCCTTTGGATTGAATTTGGTCTTTTTTTTTTTTTTGCAGTTTTTTTTTGGCTGGGGCTGGGTTTGAACCCACCACCTCTAGCATATGGGGCTGGCGCCCTACTCCTTTGAGCTACAGGCGCTGCCTTTTTTGAAGCTAAGGAAGATTTCAGGTATATGAAGCCGCATAATATGTGAAGTACTGTCTGATGTATTAGCAAACAGTAGGCAAAGTGGAGAGTTCTTCAGGAGAAGCTCTGTGTTTGTTTTTTCAAGATCTAGGCATTTCCAGTTATCTCAGTAATAGAAATGGAGAAAATGACCCAAAGGCTGTCTATGCTAATAGTTTTTCCTCTAGTTCCACCCCCACCCCCTTCCCTACCAGCAATTAACCTTCCTGTTTTTCACCGAAGCTCATTTCTAAAGGGGAGGGGATTGAGAAGCAGTGGCAGAAGGTCGCCAGCCTCAGATTAAAGATTTGCTAGAGATAGTTTCCTGGAAGATAAGAACCTTGGACTAGTGACATTTAATATGCTGCTTTCTCTCCTCAAAGTGCTTGGCCAGCATTCCTCAGTGCTCCATTCAACACCCCTCAAAGATTGGTCAGCAAGATTATGGATTGTTTTTAAGGGAGAGATGTTGGTATTGTGACTGCCTTAAGGTAGAATAGTTTTAGGCGCCTGGAGCTGCACGTTGACACACGTTGACACACTGACAGACGTGCTCAGCTGCCCTGCAGTCCTCAATTCACCACTTTGGCCTGAAGTTCCTCCCCAATTTTTCATAAAATCAGTAAGATTTGGAAATCTCAAAGAACCAAACTTCTTTATGGTTTATATTCTAGCCTCAAATAAATCAGTCTTCAGGATAATAATGGTCGCTTTAAGAAATACAGAGGGGGCCAAAAAATGTATACACCTTTTCAGTACCCTCTTTATTTGGGGGAGGAAAAAGGTCCGCTTTCCCCATCATAGTATGCCTTTAATGTTTATTTTATTTTGCTACTTGAGTTGGGTTTCCTTTATGGAATCTATTTTTTTTTTTTTTTTTGAACAGAGTCTCACTCTGTCACCCCAGGTTAGAATGCCGTGGCATCAGCATGGCTCACAGAAACCTCAAACTCCTGGGTTCAAATGATTGTCTTGCTACAACCTCCCAAGTACTGGGAACTGGGATTACAGGTGCCCACCACAATGCCTGGCTAATTTTTTCCTATTTTTAGCAAAGAAGGGGTCTCACTCTTGCTTAGGCTGGTCTCAAACTCCTGAGCTCAAGAGATCCATCCACTTTGGCCTCCCAGAGTGCTTAATCACAGCCCTGAGCTACCATGCCCAGTCTAGCATCCCTTTCTTTAAAAAATGTTTTCAAATGGTTGTGCTAGATGTCCAGACTTATTATCTATTTGAGTGGCAATCTGCCATTTTACTCAATATCCACTATAGGTCAGGCAATTATTATATAGGAGACCCTTCCTATATCGACCACCTCAAGTTGACCTAATTTTCATAGACGGGACATGTTCTCCATGGATCAGTACGGCAGGCCTAGTTCCTTATGTTGACCACCTCCATAGACTGACCACTTGTTACAGTCTTTTGGGTGGTCAGCTTTAGAGAGGTTCTATTGTACTTCATTTAGACCTGTGACAACGTTCTATTGAATGGATCCTCTCAGTCCGTGCTATCGGCTACCTTATGAAACAGGTATTGTCATTACCACTTCACAGATACAGAGACTGGGGCTGAGAGGAGTATTTAATTGCCCAGAGCCACACAGCTATTAGGTGGTAGAGCTGAGAACAGGGCATAGGTCACTTGGCAGGAGGGTCACTCTAATGAGCAGAGGATGGCAGATCTTAGAAAAGCACCTTAACCAGGGGAAGAGGTAACGTATAGACAGGTATTTTGCCAAAATTGCTGCTGCTATTGTTTGTTAATCCAATGGGCTTGTCCCTGTGTTCTAAAAAGCATATTCTATCCTAAATGCCTTTATAGAGGGATGCAACATTATATGAATTGAAGAAATAAATTATCTTCAATTATTAAAAATCTAGGCATACCAGATGACTAGTGTTTTTGTTTTACAGAATTAAAATTTTCACATCATTTTCACATGACGCGGGCCACTCTTTCCTCACATGAACTGGGCAGTTAGTATCATCTACCCGTCAGCCTGATGCAGAATGGAAATTCAGTGAGATTTTTGGCTTGCCACTCAGCTGGGCTGGGGAGTGACACAGCCTCGCTCAAAGCCATCTTCTTGTTCTTTGCGTAGGGGAACAGCTTCCTTCTGCCTTGGCTCTGTCCAATTGGTGGCCAAAGGGTGAAGTTATCCTTGACAGGCCTTTGCCTTCCTGGGCTCCCAGTCTGATTACATCATCCAGATGTTGCTCAACTAAGTCGTGTTTACCATATTCCAGAACTGTGTTGCAGTTGGGAACTAACACAACTGCGTGGTGACCTATGATTGTGAGGTCTGCTGGGTGTCATTAACATTAGCCTTTCAAGGCCACTGTCACCCCCACAGTTGGCAAAGCTGACAGACAAGTAAACTGCACAGTTGGTCCGGGACCTTAACTGGTGTCATCCAGCGTTGGGGGTCGACAGACAGCCACTTAGAGAACCTAATACTGCAGTTAATAGGATTTCTCTCTCTCTCTCTCTTTTTTTTTCTTTCTTTTTAAAATTCTCTTGCAAACACTTTCTTACCCCTGCCCCGTTTTCTTCCATGCCTAGACGTTTATTTCCAGACCTGGACATTTGGGTGTGTCCTTGTTTTGTAAGGCCAGTGTGTACTTGTTCTCCTCTTTCCTCTGATGAATAGGGCTAGTGAGAAACTATTTTTGGAAAGTATTACGCTCTTGGAGACAGTCATATCATGATTAGTCAGGCTTTGGACTCTAGTAAATAATGTGCATTTTGATTTTTAATAGTGTCCTTGACATCACTTTTAAAATGAAAAACGATGTGCTTATTCATTTTATTTTTGACTTGGGAGTAAAAGGGCTTATTAAGTCAATGTCAAGTTTTCTTCCACCCAGTGTTGGGAAGCCACCTAGTGCTTTGTATAGATGTCGCGTTGCCAAATTCTTTCAGTCAGCCTTAGTTTCCTCATGTGTAAAATGGGTGTGTTACTCCCAGGTCTAAAAGATTCTGAAGACCCCAAGAGCAAGTGAATATAAAGGCCTAGGACAGTCCTCGCTATTGAATTGATACCTAGTTAATTGTGATGTTGCTGTTAACAAAGGAATTTAAACATCAGTGAGACCTAGGCATTTGTAAAACACATTCTTAGGATGGAATGCTTGTTGGACGTAAGCATCCGGTGTTTCTAAAGGCCCGGTTCTGGTACTAGAATATTTTTGTTTTTGCTATTTTCCTCCATAAACTATCAGATTTTAACAGGTGAGTTTATGTCAGTGAAAGTCCTTTGAAAAGTATCAAAGACTTTAGACATATAAGAAGACATTATTCTAATTCCTTCCCATGACCGGTGTTAGTGCCAGACTCCTGACGTACCTTGTCATTTAATCTCCATATCAAACAAGGCTTCATTTGAAAAGGAGGAAACTGAGCCTGAGAAAAGTTGAGAAACAGTAAGGATCACAAACGTGGCAAGTGATGCTGAGGTGTCCACCCAGGGGCTTTCAACACATAAAGAAAACAGAAATCCATAGGAAAACATCTCCTTTATTCCTGATGGAGGCCAGGCTGAGGGCTGGCTTGGGGTCTGAAATAGGCAGGCTTCCCCTTCAGGGAGCGGCAGCACTGGCCCAGGGCTGGCATCCCCCTCAGAGGCCAGCGGTGGGCAGCAGAGGGGTTGCCTCTTCTCTGTGAATGGTGCTGGGGAGAATGTGAACTGGCCGTGAGCAGAGCTGCCCCGCCCACCTTTCCCAAGACAACGGCTGAGTCACTGCAGTTCCAGGCCACAGGGCACACTAAAGGGCAGGGAGAGGCCCACAGTTACACAATCGAGTTGACTTTCCAAAATGGCAAGCCCAGGAGTGGGAAAGATGTGATCTCTTAACAAGTGGCAAAGGCAATTTCTGAATCTAAGTCTGTGACTCAACTTTAGAGCTGAGCTTTTTCCATTAAACCCTAGGAACACCCCTCCCTGCCTCCGCGCTGCAGGAAACGTGAGAGCCCCGTCTAGTTCTTTAACCATCCTCACATACGATGTCTTGTGTATCATTTTAAATATCTCTTTGCACACAGTGGAGGTAAAGCTTCTTTTTGGTACTGTGCTGCCAGTGCCTGGTAAAATATCAGAAATTCATATTTACTAAAATAATTAAATAGTTAAAATTCCCATTTCGGCTGTAGTCTGTAGATATAAGTATTCAGAGGCAGGTAGCTTGGAAATGAAGCCAACAATTCAGTATCTATCCATAAAACCATAGGTTCATTGATCTGCCTTATTTTGTATTTAGATGGATGCATTGTGGGAAGAGGGCTTTTTTTTTTTTTTTGCCTGTATTTAGGTTATTAAAATTCAGTTAGATCTGCCCTAAGCCTGAGCAGACATCTATGAAAAAGAAAACAAAACTCAAAGAATTGCTGAAGCATCTAAAAACACATTGAATTGTTGTTACTATTTGGGACAGACACTGGGACATACAGCATGTCATTTTGAACTTGTATGACATTAGTTCATTTATGTTCTAACAAAATATCGATGCGTGGCGAAGCATCAGTGAGTGGAAGAGTTAAGAAAGGATTCAACGGATGGGGAATCCGTGTCCTGGCACACTCCAGCCTTGATCAATATTACATGATGGTGGTGATACCTTTTTTGTGTGATGTAATTAATTGTTTCAATAATTAATGTCAGCGGTGCATGTTTCTAAGAGTACCAAAGGTAAATAATTTACTGTAATTACCAGAGAGGAATGATATTATTTATTTATCAGAACTTTTTTTAAAAATGGAACTTCGTGAACAATAACTGCAGGGCCACAAACGTAGGAACTGTGGTCTGCCTCTTACCCAACTTCTGCCAAAAAAACTCAAGCAGTGGTGGCACTTTGTATGAGATCGTTTGCCCTACTCTGAAGGTTGGTTGGTTGGTCAGTTGGTTGGTTGGGGTCTCCAAAAGTCAGTGTAAGTGATGGGTAAGCAAGGGGAGGCTCAAATCCACACCTTATCTTTGGTTCACCCAGGGAGAATTTGGGAGCTTTCTGAAATGGTTTATCGCTCTTTTGGAGTTAGGGTCTTAGTTCTTTGGGCTCTGATTAGACGTTTAATTGCACCTCATCTGCTGTCTGTGTCTTCTCCCAGTACATGCAGACCCAGCTGTTCCTCATTCATTTTCACATTTTCCTGGGACCTAAGGTAGCAATTTGCATATAAGTGCTCTGCAAATTATTTTTCAGTTTGATATGAGGGATATTTTTAAAATCTGTGTAAACTTAAGTTTTTGAAGTTAGATTTCATTATAAAATCATTTAAGAGTTACTCAAATAAATAAAAAGTCATGTCATTCTACAAGGCTCACTTGTTAGGGAAAGACCGAATTCCCTTCCCAATCCCCAGTTTCTCCTCTCCAGAGACAACTGCTTGGAATACTTTTTGATGACCCTTGTTATGTACCTTTATGTCTCCCAATAATATGTGGATGCTGCTTCTTGTTGTTTTTCTCCATTTCTGGAATTATTTATTGTCCTTCCCAAATGGAAGATGAAGTTTTTAATTTTTTCATACCTCCCCTCCCACACGTACTTCCTTCCCTCCCATTTCCCAAAGCAGTTGTATTTTACTGGGATTGTATCAGTATTTGGCGATTATGTTGTTATGCCTATGTAAGTGCTATTCACAGGTCTGGCTTATATTATGATGACTTTTCCTTTTCAGCACACTATTTTTTATCCCTTGAAGTTTTTCATTTGCTAAGCACCCTCTGTACCTATCACTAGTCCATCCCCCACACTCTCCCTCAGTTCTGCAAATCTTGTTTGGGTACGTTCACACCCATCAAGTGTTCTCTCTCATCAACTTGACTCCTCCGTCTCAGAGCTTTTTCACTTGTCATGTTTTTTTGTAGGTCTACTGCACAGTTCCCTCTTGGGTTTTCCATCATCACCATGAAAATTCCCTTTATCTTCTCTTGTGTTGAATTCTAGGCCTTCCTTTTTCTTGGTTGAGTGAGTCTTTCACTCTGGTGGAGAATACATCTTCCAGTAGTTTCCTTAGAAAGTGCATGAGAAATATATATATTTAAGGTTTTATATATCTAAAAGTATCTTTCTATTTTCACACTCGTTTTTTGGTCTAGCTGGTTATAGAATTCTGAGTTGAAAATCATTTCCTGTCAGAACGTTGGAGGAATTGCTCCTTTGCATTTAATGGCAGTTTTTGCTGTTAAAAATCGGATGGAAGTCTGCTGTGTGTGGCCATTTTTTCTCTCTCTGTTTCTAGGATCTGTCTTAGTCTCCAAGTTCTGAAATTCATGATGATGTGCCACAGTGGGGTCTGTATTCATCGGGCTATTCAGAGATCGTTTACTCTGGGAACTCAGATCTTGAGTTTCTTAAATTTTCTTCTCCTCTTTTTTACTTTTTTTTCTTTCTAAAATGACTTTTTGGGGGAGGGGAAAGGAGGAGTTGAACCTCTAGCCCTGATCCTTTGCTTTCTTATGTTTTCTCACCTATATTCTGTTTTCCCTTAATTTCAAGTGTGTGTTTACATCTTAATGCTATTATATTTGTTACTTTCTAAGAGTTCCTTTTCCTCTAAATGTTTCTTTCCTTTTAAGCTATTATAAAATTGTCTCATCTTTCTCTGCATATTAATGAAACATTTTAAATTTTCTCCCTGAAAAGCCTCAATTTCCTTCAATATACTTTTGTTCTGTTTGCCTGCTTGCTTGCTTTTCATAATAGATCCTTTTCTCAGCCATCTACTGGCTCTTGGCTATCTGCTGATTTAGTAGCTCATTGGAAGTTCCTACATGGTGTTATGCCTGGTTCCCACTGAAGTAACAATCCTGGGGCCTTTCACTGGGAAATTCCAATGGGCGGGTCAGAATCCTCAGAGTCTTCGCGTTTTCTGCCGAAGGTTCTGACCCTAACTCCCTGTATCCCTGACTGCTGTGTCCAGGAGGCCAGGAAAGGAAGAAGAGGTGGATCTGAACACTCAGTGTGTAATCCTCGTTTTCTGTATCTTGCTTCTGGCCTCCTGGTCATCTCTCTAGTGTCAGTGCCTCTAGCCTTCTGCCAGGGTTTTTGTTGTGGGGATCCGGGGGGTCATTATCTAGCAACTAATTAATCAGTGAAGGGATTATGGAGGTTGGATCACTTTTTTAAAAAAATTTCAACAAACCCTTCTGTTTCTCTGCTCGTGTCTTTTCTCTTATTCTCTTTGTGTGTACTTTTAAATACTCAGCTGTCATTTTACTAGGATTTCAGTAGGAAGCAGATCTTTGGTAGGACAAAAATTGAGATTTATTTTTGGTCTGTGGGATGATGTCTTTCATCAGGTTTGGAACATACTTAGCCATTATCTTTTCAAATATAGCTATGCCTATTGTCTTCTCTTGGCATCTGAGGGTCTAATTACACCTATGTTAAAATCTCTCACTGCGTTCCATATCTACTGCTGTTTTCTGTATTTTCAATTTTTTTTTATACTTCATTTTCTATATTTTTCTACTGATGGTTTCAATTTATTAACCACATTTCCTATTGCATCTAATCGAAGAACTAACATTGTATTTAAAAGTGAAGAAGTGCCTATTTGATTCCTTCTTATGTATATGCTAGGGTGTTATTGAATTCTGTACCTTTTAGTTTATTTTCTCAATCTTCTCTATTTTTTTTCTGAAACATCATGGTTACTGTAAAGTTCTTGTTAGCATATCTCAAAATCTAGATGACTTGGGAGTCTACTTACGGTGTCTGTCTGGTTTCGTTTGTTTTGTTTTGCTACATTTTTGTTCATCTACTGTGGCCATGCTTGATTGCTTGGTCATTTTTCATTGTATGCTGGATATGGGGTATAAAAAAATATAGACACAGCTAATGGTGATATATTCCTCCAAAGAATGTTCACCCTCCCTCTGGTAGACAAAGAGAATAGCAGATGGTCTTTTTGATCCAATCAAGATTTTGCTGAAATGAAGCTAGTTGCAGCCCTGGTAAAGCTAGTTCTACCTCTGACTTCTCCCTGACTCTTCCAGCATCCTTATTTAAATCCTGGCGTGATCATTGAGTCCTCTTCCTCTTATAAGTTCTAAACCCTTAAATTGTTTTCTCATTAAATTGCCGCAAGGTTCCATTATGCTTTTCAGGGGTATTTCTGGTTAGGTTTTTGGCTTCCTGTTCTGCACAGCCCCCGAATTCAGCAAATGTTCTTGGTGGAAAACTATAGCATGCTTGAGGCCATCTGAATCTTTATCCTAATTCTCTTGATTTTTCTATTCACCATCAGTGACCTCTATAGGTAAAAAGCCCAAATTCTGTCTGCACTGGTACCTGACAAATGCCTCCAAGTTAAAAAGTCAGCTCAGCTCTTCAAAATATCCACCCCTCCAAAGTGTACAGGCCTGCCTCTGAGATACTGTAGCTTTGGTTCCAGACCACTGAATATGGCAAGAGAATATTGCAATGAAGCAAGTCACAAATTTTTGGTTTCCCATTGCATTTAAGTTATATTTACTCTATGTCATAGTCTATTAAACATACAATAGTATATTATGTATAAAAAATGTACATACCTTAATTAAAAACTACTTCATTGCTAAAAAATGCTAACAATCATCTGACCCCTCAGTGAGTTGTAATCATTTTGCTGGTGGAGGGTCTTTACCTTGATGTTGACGGCTACTGACACATCAGGGTGGTGGTTACTAACGGATGGGGTGGTTATGGCAATTTCTCTATATAGCAGTGAAGTTTGCCACATCAGTTGACTTTTTCTCAGGAAATATTTTTCTATAACATGTGATGTTATTTGATAGCCTGTTATCCACAGTAGATGTTCTTTCAAAATTCAAGTGAATCTTTTCAAACCCTGCCACTGGTTTATCAACTAAGTTTGTGCAATGTTCCCAAACCTTCATTGTGATTTCAACAATGTTCACAGCATCTTCACCAGGAGTAGGTTTCTATCTCGAGAAACCACTTTCTATGTTTATCTGTAAGAGCCAACTCCTCATCCTTTCAAGTTTGATGAGGAGATTGCAGCCATTCGCATCTTCAGGCTCCACCTCTCGATCTCCTGCTATTTCTACCACATCTGCAGTGACATTCTCCACTGAGGTCTTGAACCCTCATAGTCATCCTTGAGGTTTGGAATTAACTTGGTCCAAACTCCTGTTAATGTTTATATTTTGACCTCCTTCCATGAATCTTAAATATTCTTACTGTCATCTAGAATGGTGAATCTTTTCCAAAAGTTTTTCAATTAACTTTGCCGTGATCCATCAGAGGAATCACTAGCTTTGGCAACTATGAAATGTTTTTTCTTAAATGACAAGATTTGAAAGTTGAACTTAACTTCTTGATCCGTGGGCTACAGAATAGCTAATGCGTTACCAGGCATGAAAACAACATTAATCTCCTAGTATATCTCCCATCAGAGCTCTTGGACAACCAGGTATATTGTCAATAAGCAGTAATATTTTGAAAGGAATCTTTCCTTCTGAATTCTCAATAGTGGGCTTAAAATATCCAGTAAGCCAAGCTGTAAATAAATGTGTTATCATCCAGACTTTGTTTTTCTATTTACCAGAGCATACAGCAGATTCAGCAAAATTTGGGGGATGGTAAATGAGCATTAGCTTCAACTTAAGGTCATGAGTTGTATTAGCCTCTAACAAGAGTCAGCCTATGCTTTGAACCTTTGAAGCCAGTCACTGACTTCTCTCTAGAGATGAAAATCCTAGATGTAGAGGCTGGTGCAGTGATTCCCAATTACTCAAGAGGCTGAGGCAGGAAGATCACTTGAGCCCAGCCCAGCCTGAACAACATAACAAGACATTGTCTCTTAAAAACAAAAAAGAAAACAAAGTCCTAGATCGTATCTTTTCCCAATACAGTGTAGGCTATTTCACGTACATTGAGAATCTATTGTTTGGTATAGCTGCCTTCATCAATTATCTTAGCTAGATCTAGTTAACTTGCTGTAGCTTCTACAGCAGCACTTGGGGCTTCACCTTGTACTTTATAGCATAGAAATGGCTTCTTGCCTTAAAGCTAATGAATCAAACTCTGCTCAGTTCCAACTTTTCTTCTGCTGTTTCCTTGCCTTTCTCTGGGCCTTCATTGAATTGAAGAGAGTTGAGGCTTTATTCTGCATTAGGCTTTGTTACAGCTAGTTTGATCTTTTTTCAGACCACTCAGACTTTCTTTGTATCAACAATAAGACTATTTCTTACTTGTGTGATCAAGGGAGAAGTACTTTACTTGCCTTCAAAAACTTTTCGTTTGCATTCTCAACTTAGCTACCTGGTGCACGAGATCTAGTTTTCGGCCTGCCTTGGCTTTCAGCCTACCTTCCTCACTAGACGTAATCATTTCTAGCTTTTGATTTAATATGAGAGACCCCAATTCTTCCTTTCGCTTGAACAGTTTAGAGGCCATTATAGGGTTATTAATTGGCCTAATTTCAACATAGCTGTTATTTGGGGAACAGGGAGCCCTTACATAGGGAGTGAGATGGAGGAACTGTCAGTGATGGAGCAGTAAGAACACACATAACATTTGTGGATTCAGTTCGCTGTCTTTTCATGGGCATGGTTAATGGTGGCTCAAAGCAATCTCCAGAGTAACATCAAAGATCACAGATCACCAAAGCAGATGTAATAGTAATGGAAAAGTTTGAAATATTACCAAAACATGATAAGAGGGACACAAAGTGTTAGAAGATGGTACCAAAAGACTTGTTTAACACAGGGTTGCCACAGATCTTCAATTTGTAAAAGAAGAAAAAAACATCTGTGAAGCTCAATAAAGCGAACTTTGAAAAAACTATGTATGCCTATCATTCTTTTAGTCCTTGATGCCTCAGCTGCCTAATGTGCATTCAGATGCAATGTCTGTATTTGATGTCATTTGGCAGAAGCACTTGAAATCAGAAGTCATCAAGAATTTTATTTTGAGGAAAATAAAAATGGAAAAAATGGGGGAAAATTTTACAACTCTTTGGAGATGCCTTGAAATGCCTACAGTTATCATTGGAATTAGTTCTGTGATATTTCCTGGCCATGCCAGTTACTTTGGGTACTTTCTTAAAAGATGGCAATAATACATTATATCAATAGACTCTCTTTTTTTTAATATTCTTATACTGAAATTTTAACATATACCCATGAAAGATAATTTTAAAATTATTTATTTTAAATGTTAGTCTATCTGGACTCACAGAGGAATACAAATATATTTGGCCCAGTGCAGTGGCTCATGCCTGTAATCCTAGCCCTCCGGGAGACCAAGGAGGAAAGATCCCTTGAGCTCAGGTGTATAAGACCAGCCTGAGCAAGAATAAGACCCCCATGTCTACTAGAAAAATTAGCTGAGTATTGTGGCAGGTACCTATAGTCCCAACTACTTGGGAGGCTGAGGCAGAAGGATCACTTGAAGCCAGAAATTTGTGGTTGCTGTGAGCTAGGCTGATGCCGTGACACTCTAGCCTGAGGCAACAGAGCGAGACTCTGCCTCTCCCCATATACAAAAAAAAAAAAAAATATATATATATATATATATATACACCACACGTGCACATTTTGTTTTAATACATGCAGAGAAACCAGTCTTATGTGGGTTGTTGATGTAATGTATATTTTATTTTTCAGCATCTAACATTCACAAGGGAATTTGATTCAGATTCTCTCAGACATTACAGCTGGGCTGCAGACACCTTAGACAATGTCAACCTTGTCTCAAGCCCTGTTCATTCTGGGTAAGTAACCTAAATGTCACTTTTCTTTATCCTATTAAATTAATACCATTTTTTATTTATAATTATAAATCCATGTTGAAAAGCTTCACACATATGGCTGTATTCACATGTGAAATATAGACTGGGTGTAGTAGCTCATGCCTATAATCCCAGCCCTTTGGAAGGCTGAGGCAGAAGGATTGCTCTAGGCCAGGAGTTCAAGACGAGCCTGGGCATGATAGGGAGGCCATGTCTCTACCAAAAAAGAAAAGAAATATATACTCGTTAGTGAGTAGATGTGATTTGCATTCATAAGTCATTAGTAAATGTTTTTTCCTAAGCAAACCTGTGTATTTTTACGGATAAAAGTACAGCTTTAGAAAGAGAATAATTAAATTATTGGTATGGCAAACTTCCCTGGCAACTCTGATTATCTAAGTCTTCAATTTTCCTTTTCTAAAATTTCCTTTTTAGGAAAGTTTGTTTGAAAAAATTTTTAAACATGGTCATTTTTCTTCATTTTGCTTTATTACTCATATGTATTTTCTGTGTCTCTGATTTTTCCTTTCAATAAAACATTGAATATGTGGGTATCTCTGCTAACTTGCCTCACTGATTTTGTGCTTCATTATTTATGATAGAACAATGTCTCTCACATTTTTAGTTTTCAAATGAGTCAGCTCTGATCTTCTCACTTTTCCCTCATATGATACAGGCCTTTGATTTGACAGACTATTTTCCTTTAAAGAGAAAAAGTAAACTTGGATTTCAGATCAACAGTACCTTCTACATTCCTGAAATAAAATCACAATTAATGTGTATTAAATTTTAATTGAAAAACAGGAAATGAATTTAAAGAGAAAATAAATTCACATTAAACAGTGAAAGTGCAAATGTGTAGGTGTCAGGAGTACTGTGGTGAAAACTCCCTTGAACAGCCTCCTGGCCTGCCTCGCTGGGCTAAGGAGTTTACAGATATTTTTAGATCGTCTTTACCTGTATGTGTTTGAACCTTTGGATAATTGACGTCTGTATAAATAGAGAAACAGTAATTCATTAACATGATGCATATATCAAGAGATTTTTGCCTTTGAAATTGGCATTTAAGCTATGAGCTCAAGGACAAAGGCAGACTAATTTGGAATTAGGTAAGTTAACAATAATTAACATTTAGGAAATGTCCTAGATACTATATGAAGTATTTTCTGCTGCTTCTAATTAAATTGCAATAGCTGACGTATACCTAGTTCTTGTCATGTATCTGGCATTGCGCTAAATGTTTTACGTGTGTTGTCTCATTTAGTATCTATTCGAACGTTGAAATAACCCTGCGAGTTGGTATTACTCTACTCACTACCCCTGTTTTACAGATAAAAGTCTTGAGACTCTGAAGAATGCTTTAGGCATTTATCACTATAAACTTTTTTGGCCTTGTAATGTCAGAACTCTGAGAAACAAAGCAAAGCAATGTCACTCAGATGGCAGTAATGTATGTGAAAGTGCTTTATAAACTGTGTTCTCTATGGGAGGCATTGAGTCATTAACATAGCATTTTTTTAATCCAACTAGAAAAACCTTGAAGTATTATAATATCCATTTTTAAACTGCTTAAAATATTTCTATGATGTATATTAGATGTATATAGGTCTAAAATTGCAAAAGCAAAAAAAAGAAATTGGAGAAGGAAAATATAAAACATTCAGGATATGTTCAGGAGACAGACATGTTGAATAGTTTTTCGGATCAAGCTTGGTAGACTGCACCAGGTTACAAAGACCTAGAACCATCGCTTTGTGTAAATGAAAGACAAGTACTGGGGTTTAAGTTCGTAAACTAAGAAGTAGAGGAAGCATAGGAGGACGAAATCAGAAATGGAATTTACCATACATAAGAGACAATGGAATATTTGCATTATAAGTGATAATTTCTCCTTTTCCCTTTGAACTTATTGAAGACAGTAGGCATGTGCAAGAAGACACAAGTTTGGCAGCTAGCGTGGACTTACATGAAAAGGATAACATAGCCTGGTGTACATTTGGCAATACTTCATGAATGCCACGTAAAAAGGATTACATAGACCCAGTGTACACGTGGCAATACTTGATGAATGCAGGTGAAAAGGGTAACATAGCCCCAGTGTACACTTGGAAACACTTCCCACATGTATACTCAGGTCTGAGTAGCAGTGTATACAGCCACTCAGGGCAAATATTTTTCCAGGTTGTCCCACAAATGCCCGATGCCATACAAATGCCTTGGTCTCATTTTCTGATGGTTTTAATTTCTGCTTTGCCTGTCATTGACATTTTCTGTTGCTCACTTCTAATTACCTTACATTAATTTTTCCCATTTGCTTTCTAAATTATTTTGCAGCTATTCTTCTCCACTTCCTCAGTATGATTCAAGGTGACAACTGTGTCCTTTATGTGAACCATCCTTTTTGTATTTTTGATTCATGTGAATTTTCCCCCCAGTTAGATTGTGTCAGTGTCTGTAGTGTATCAGTATTTGTCATCCTGCTGTTCCTAAATCTAGAAATATTCATGTTCTTAGTTTTAGGTTCATTTGTAGAACTCATGCTGCAGTTTAAGTGTTAGTAAGATGCAAATATTATACGCCACCTTTTAATTTGTTTCTATAATTTATGTTGCATGATTTTTCGGGGGAGGGGAAGGATATGTAAGGAATGAGTTTGGAAAACAAATCACTGTATCTTATAATGATATTGAATACTAGGACATATATCCTGTCTAATAGTTTTTCTCTCCTCTGTCTGTTGGCCTTATGAAGCCGAAAGCCTGCTTAGCCCCACACCGTGTGCTGTATAGAACACAGACCAAGAGGCTTTTCCAGCTTGCTGTTAAAATCATCTTAGCTATAACATTTTTTCCATTTCGCTCTCATATTCCTATAGCTGGGATATTTTGATATTGATAACTATGTTCCCTTCAGACTACCTAGGGATAGTCAGCTGTTTATTGGTGTCAGTAACTAAGGCTCCCCTACGCAGGTTCTAAGCACACACAGCAAAATAGCTGTGTTCATTGATTTCTTTGATAAACATTCATCATGTGCCTATTTTGTGCTGGAACTGTGCTCAGCTCTGCAGGTCAAGCAGTGAACAAGACAGACCTAATCAGAATTACTATCTCTGTTGTTGAGACTCAGCTGTTTCCCAGTCAGACATTTCCCTGGGAACACTCCAGTGTTTATTTATACTAACACAACTGAATCTTCAAACCCAGAGTTTGTCTTGTATCATTTTTAATCCATTCTGTTACTGTGACTTCCCAATGATAAGTTGATTTTAACTACTAAATTCAGGGAAAGACTGGATTTTGTCTTGGAGTATTGCCGTATTGCCCTTGTTAATGAATAAAAGTAGCTATTGAATATGTAGGTGTCTCAGAAAATGTAAGCAGCCCAGAGCAATTTCAAGGGAGCCTCATAGCATTTAGCATTGTGAACAATTCATGTGGATACTTGTACGAGTGAACAAGTAATCTTTTTCTTTGACTAGGGAGGAGTGGTTTTACTTTTTGTTTTTGAGATAGTCTTTTCCCCTCTTACCAAATATCACCCATATTACTAAAGCATAAATTGGTAAAATGGTTAAATCTAAAAGGAGTAAAAAGGTGTGAAGATGAGACCACCTTATTGATGATAAGAGTTCAGAAATCTCAGCTAAAAAATAGCCCCATCCTATTGCCTTTCTCTCTGGGGCTTGCAGGCCAGTTTGTTTCCTCGAAATGTCCATCACTCTTCAGAAAAGAGTCCCCAGCTGGGAAAGCCATACAAGGTCGTAAAATTTATTTCAGAATGTTAGCATTGTTTTTAAAGTGAATAAATAGTAAAGAATTTTGATGGATGGGCTTATTTTTTTTCTTCCAAAAATCCCTTTAAAAATGCAAACAATTTTCTAACTGTCAACATTTGGTGCTGTTCTAGGGATACTTTCAAATCTGGAAATTAGAATGCAAGGATATGTTTGTGTTTCTCCATCTGACCTTAACTCTTCTTTTTGTTGGGCTCGTGGATTTATGTTTACCCGAGTGATGATGGTGAGAATACTCACACTACAGGGATCTCACTACGCTCCTACCCAGATGTGACACAGTCAATTTCTTTATATTTCCATATCTGTATGCAGACAGGTTTTTTTCATTATTAGCTTTAATATAAAAGACAATAACAGAATTATATAGAGATATTTTCTAAAAAGTCTAAGTTCCATTTTTTGTATTGCTGTATAAAATATTCAAATGTAGATTTTTTTCAAACAACTTGTAAGCCCATATTTCTATAGAAAAGACATAATCCCTTTCCATCAAAATTGCCTTAGCAAATTTAGTCATCCTCTGCTTTTATTCTTATATACTGCATCATAGTAAAAATTAGTGTTGGTATGATTAAATATACATTCATTTTATGAGTTGTACATGTTAAGCATACTGTGGAGTTTCATCTTACTTGTGGGGGAGAAAGATTACATGGGCGGCATATGGCAAAACCAATTAGAGTGAAAATGACCTTGAATATACCTTAAATCACCCACAAAAACCCCACATGGTTTTTTGTTTTAAATGCTAAGAGACCTTTTAATATCGAGTTTTTATTCCAGTTTTGACAAGCTCACTATTCCTACAATTTGACCATCTGATAAAGTGGTTGGCTTCTGTTAGGGGACTATGTTTCAAAAAAATAAGTTGTGTCTCCGTTTTTTGCAAAGTGCCCAAAGTCAATGCACGTTTGATGTGACTCCACTGTATTTACTTCTAGTTTATCTTTAAAGAAAAGAAATAATTGCTACATTATCTGTCGCTTTAAACTTTTATTTTCAAAACTTGATGTGAAGATGCTTTATATCTATCCTTGACTCAGCCTCTAATTTCTCCTTCTAGGTTTCTGGTTAGCTTTATGGTGGATGCAAGAGGTGGCTCCATGAGAGGAAGCCGTCACCATGGGATGAGAATCATTATTCCTCCACGCAAGTGTACAGCCCCCACCCGAATCACCTGCCGTTTGGTAAAGAGACATAAACTGGCCAACCCACCCCCCATGGTGGAAGGAGAGGGATTAGCCAGTAGGCTGGTAGAAATGGGTCCTGCAGGGGCACAATTTTTAGGGTAAGTTGCTTTGTCAATTTTATTCTTGGCCCTCATACCACATCTTTGATTTTCTTTATCCTTGTTAACTCAAGGAGTTAACTCTTAAACTGCTTAGTTGGATCTGATTGAGTATAATTTTTGTGTAGTGCCAAAGGTCACAAAGCTGTGTGATTCTGCGAAAAGCTATAAGCTGATACTTCCTTAACTCTGTTTGCTGGTCAAGGCTTTACTAACTGAGAAGCATGTTCTCTGCTCAGCAAGTGCACGGAACCCCAGTGGTCCCCGTAGAAGTCAAGGCACCATCCTTAGGAAAAAATACAGATGCTGGAATTATATCACGACATTGACTAAGTGGCTACTTTGGGGATATGTCTTTTGGAAGAAAAATTTTAGAGCAATGATCCACTGTGAGAAGACACTTTACGAAAAAGAAAAAATAAATTTAATTCATTTTCTGAGGTGGCACTTGGGTGCAAATCAGGCAGGCTCTGTCGTGACGGACAGTTTGTTCACAATTTCCCCTTCTTGTTTCTCTTCCTGCTGCATGGATGTTATTCAGTAAACTGCATCTTCCTACCAATCCTCCCCCTGTAAATGAGGGTGAGAGCTTGGTTAGCCGAATCCTGCAGCTTGGGCCTCAAGGAACAAAATTTATTGGGTAGGACCTTTATAGAAAAGATACAGAATGTCTACAATCTTTTTTTTCCATTTTCGATTTTTTTCTGTCACACCCATGGTCTGATTCTTGTCTTAAGTTTACTTTTACTTTTTAAGTTTTTTTTTTTTTTAATGCTTTCAGTTGATGTGTGTCACTGAAAGAAAAAAATAAATCATAGTGGCTTGACTCAATGTAGCACCGCGACCTACCTTGTGCTTCTCAAGCATGCGGAATTCACTGCGAGCATTCTGCTTTCATAACTTTGTGCTTTTGTAAACCTTTCTTTAATTTGAAATGTTTCTTCTGAATATGATACTTTTTAAGACAGACTGACGGTCTTTACTTTTAACCCCGTGTAAGAGTGGGTATTTTCAAGCTTTGAATCGACATTTACTGTAAATGACATGTATGTATACGTGTGTGCACATGCGTGCGTGAGTGTGTGTGTGTGTAATTAGATCTTAAAAACAGTACTTACGAGTACTAAGTAATCTTTACAGACTTTGAGAAGTAAAAGTCCTCAATAACTAAACAGATTTTAAAAAGTGTTGGATATGCAAGCACGATATTTAAAGAAAATTTAATAGGCAGCAGATAGAATTTTCTATTGAAGTTATTAAATTGTTTTGTTTTGTTTTGTTTTGCTTAAGCTGAAACGCATTGGTATTTGTTGTCTGTTCGCTTGTCTGTTGGATTGGTGTATTTGCCTTGGCAGTCTGCATGAAGAAACCTGTCATGAAAAGTTATGCTTGGCCTTCACCTTGGTCAGAGACCCTCGTTCATACCTTCTCTCCAGCATCATTGAATGTCCTACACAAAGCCACATTCCTTAAATATTTACAGAGACAGTATCGGACACATTAACCTGCAAAGATTGTATTCTTGTTTTCCAAAAAGAAGTAAATAAAATTTTATATTCAGTTATAAAGTATGATTAGAAATCTATGGTAAATATCTTGACAATTCCTAAAATTATTAACATTGTTAGGAATACTTGATTTTTTTTCTCTTTATTAAAGGATAAAGGCATTATAAACATTATTTTAATATCTTTAATTTGAATGAATTATAATGATTTGGCCAAAAGTAAAATTATATTTATCATCCCCTTTTAAAGTGAATGTTTTCGTACTAAACCAAATATTCGTGTTTTTGTTATTTGACCATTACTACTGCTATTCCTTTTTATGCTCTTATTGAAGCCTATGTCTTCTGTTATCACACGTAGATAAACACATATATTAAGAGGTGAGGTTACATACAACCTCTGTAGGAGAATAATGATACTGTCTGCTTAAATGTCATAAAATAAAGCTGCACAATCCAACTACATAAACTGTGTGTGATTGTGGTCTGCTTATTTCCATCCATCTTTTTTAGTATTATCCTATTTTAAAATTTAACAAAATTATTTCCTGTGGCTTAACTGGCTAGCTTCAATTTGCAGCCATTCTTTTACATTCCTTTTGCAAAAGGACACTGTCAAAAATTAATCTGTCATTATATGACAAGTTCGAACAAATAAGTGCTTTTTCAGAAAGTTTAAATATTTCTGTGCAGGTTCTATTAGAGCCAGGAAACGAAGCTGCCCAGTACCATTTCACAAATGGAAAATCACGAAACTCTTAACTGTGCAGGGCATGGAAGTGATAGAAACTGACAGTTGGAGGAGTGAATTGTTCTGCTGATTATTTTCTTGCTAAGGGAAAAAAATATAGCAGTGATCTTTCAAATTAGGAAATTGACAGAATTTCTTTTGTAAAGAAATGACTGTGTCCTTTTAAATCATTAGCATTTTATATAATAAACCTATTGTGTTTAAAAAACAGACCAACTTTCTTATGGTCTATTTTAATAACTTTAAATTCTTTGATTCAAAATTCCTATTTCTATGTACTGAATTTTCCCCCTCCCCCGTTAAACCCATGCCTAACATATGGTAGACCCTCAAGAATTGTTTGTGAATGAATGAATGATGGCATGTTTTCAGGCTTCTGATATATGATTATTTAATTAGCAAATGATTCTGCAGCTTTGAAATCATCCCCAACCTTAGTGGCACCTCTAATTTTCAAATGAATACGATCGATGAAACATTGTAAGTACAATACTATAAATGTATTTAATTTGATACCAAAATAATGTGGATTTTTTTTCCAGCCCTGTCATAGTGGAAATCCCTCACTTTGGGTCCATGAGAGGAAAAGAGAGAGAACTCATTGTTCTTCGAAGTGAAAATGGTGAAACGTGGAAGGAGCATCAATTTGACAGTAAAAATGAAGATTTAGCCGAATTACTTAATGGCATGGATGAAGGTAAGGCAGGTTCCTTGATTCTGTAATTGTCTGCAGGCAGAAACTGAATTCCACACATTTGAATGTTAATCAGGGGCCCAGGTTTTTAGCTTTATTACTGTTTTCTGTATCCTCAGGCATAACATTCCATTGAATCTAACAAACTTTTCCTCCTACAGTACAAATATTCTGATAATTTCTTTTAGTCTTTAATGAAATCTATCAATCTTTCTGAAACCCAAGAAAATTTTCTAAGTCAAAAATGGGTGAGGAGAGGGTCAAATAACAGCAAGAAGTATGCAAAGCATGCAGAACATTTTGAAGAAAATGCACTTATGTTTTACTTTTGGAATTGTCTTCAGACTCTTTCAGCTCATTCACTTTTCTACCAAATTATTTCAAAATCGTTCGTGAATTTTTAATATCTCTTGGGCCACAAAAAAGTAATTTTCTGGGTAATTATTGGAGTCTGTGGTGTTCCAGGTCTTATTCTTTGATAAACCCAGACTGGTATATAACTGAGCCCGTCACTTTCTTGTACACAACGTCTGACCATTAGAACCATAGCAATTTTTCTTAGTAAACATTGGGAAGAGCCTGGTTTGGGTAGGAAGTTTTGATGTGGAGTTTTCCTTAAAAAGTATAGGGGGCAGGGGAAGAGAGACCAAGCTCACCATAAAATCTGATTTTATGTAGAGAAAAACATCAGAACTAATCTTTCCTTTCAGCTCAGTTCCTAGTCACTACAAATTCAGCAGTTTTAAATAACAACTTTATTGGAGGTATAATTCACAGGACGTGAAATTCATTCTTTCACTATTAATTCACCGGCTTTTGGAATGCATCCAGCATAGTCTGTCTGTGTCATAGTGTGTAGACACAGGAGCCAGACAAACTGGGGGATATTTGAGGAATAATTTTGGGCATGTTTCTTGACCCCTATGAGCCCATTTCTTCTGTAAAAAACAAGATTACTTTCTTTACTTCAAAGGGTTATTGGTGAGAATAAATAAAATAATTATGTGGAGCATGTATGAAATAAGGTCCTTGTGACATAGTAAGCCCTTGACAAATATCAGTTGTTAACTACTGTTAGAGTCACTCTTCAGAAAAATCTGCCCTGCCAAAGGTTTGATATACGAATAATCACCACCACCAACAACAAATGTCATACGTTTATGGCAAGGTAGAAGAAAACTAATAATTGCTGAATGTCTGGCATTCCTGAGGCACTGACTTTATATATGAAAAATATAAAAGAAAGCATAATTTTGCAAAGTAGATGGCTTTAATCCTGCTTTCCTGATAATGGGTCTGAAGTTCAGAAAGGTCAAATAACTTCTGTAAGGTTACCCTGATGAACAGCAGGGCTGGGGTTAAAATCTAGCTCTACCTGTTTTCAAAGACTTTTAACTACATCCCACTTACTTTAGAAATGTACGTACTGTTATGTAGAAAATAAGCCGACAGAAGAAATTTCTACAAACTTCTATTTTGGTTCAGATTAGATTTGGCCTAAATTAAGTCCAAAAGAATAGTCCTTTCAAATTAACTATACATCTGGAGAGTATACATTATTTAAAGAGTATACATAGACTGATTTTTACATTACATCCCATCTATAACTTCAAATGATTTCTGATAGATAGAAACACTCAAAGGTAATTACGATTTCTAATTTTTACTGCCTTCTTTAGAGCACGAAATAATAGTCATTCTCTTATAAGGAAATTAATTAAAAACCCACAATCAAAGGTTTTTTAAATTTATAATTTCTTTTATTAAAAAACAAAATTAAGAGGCCACAGTTGCCAATGTTTAGTAAATGTTACTGTGAAGACTGGGGTGTTTCTTGAAATCTCAGCCCATGTGAAATAAAACCAATGTAAAACAAACAGTTACCTAATTAATTGTAACATATCCTTCATGAGATAGAAGTAGTCTTGGGGCCGTTCAATTTGAGTATAGGATGATATACAGAGAGAAAGAGCTTGTTAGTGTGTTCCCAGCATGATTTGGAGGTAAGATAACCAGTGTCTTGCAACTTAGATGATAAGGTCCCTAGAATAAAGAAAAATGATTTAATTAAGCTACCACAGTTTAATGAAAATATTCCATAAGACAAGATGTAAAAATATTAGAAGAAATGCAACAATCAAAAGTTTTAAAATATATATATCCTAAGAGAAAGAATTCAATTAGCATTTGTGAAAATGCTAAAATAATATGTTTCAGAATAAAAAATGGATTTCTCATAATGATTTGTTGTTGTTGTTTTAAGGAAAATAAAGCATAAAATGTTTTCAGATATCTATTATTTCTTAAATGCTAAAGTGAACTATTTTTAAAATATAGCTTCTACTACATGAGGTTTTTCTTTAATGGATAGTCGCCTTGATACTGTAAGCTTCTTGAGGACAAGGTACATGTCATTGTCTTTGAATCACGAATGCCACACATGGTACTGGTTGCCATACGCACTAAGTCCTGAGAGTGAGTAGAAAGATAACCTTGATATACTATACAGCTGTCTGGAAGAAAGGTCTCATTAGTCTATTTCCTCTACTCCATTCCTCATTAAAGTTAGTATCCAGGAACTTTTTTTAATATCCAGGAAAAAAATTAAAGATGAGCATTTACTTTATAAAGGAAAAGTTCTGAGAAACTTGAGAAAATATCAACTATTTTAAGACAGTGCTGCACAACAGAACTTTATGATGTTTATGAAACGTTCCCCGTCTGTGCTCTCCAATACAGTAAGTGCTAGTCAGTTGTGGCTTTGGGGCACTTGAAATGTGACTGGTGTACTTGAGGAAGATGATTTTAATTATGTTTAATTTAAATTTATTTCTAACAGCCCTGCGTAGCCAATAGCTTCCTCACTGGACATCGCAGTATCAGCAGGAACACTGAGTATTCTAATAATACATTTGCTTTCATTTTTGAGTATAGGACATTATAGTATAGTCCTGTAAGGCAGAAGTGGATTTTTTTTTTAAAATTGAGGTTTATTAACCAAGTGGACTTCCCTTGATTTCGTTCTGACATATCTTCATTTTGTTTGTAATATGCCAGTTTTCAAATAAAATTCATTACATCTTTGCTCAATGCAACAACACCCCAAATGCTGCCATACTGAAGACATCTGTCAGGCTTCTTAAACAGTAATGTAATCCCCCCTCCTGAATTCTATGTCTTACCTTGGAAATAGTAGACAAAGTTTCTTTGCTACATTTTATAAGACCAGGTACACTTTGGTTCCATTTCAGACAGTTAAAAGGAAATGTAAATGGTTCCAATTTTGAAGAATCAAGCACTGGGCGCCACTAGAATGAAAACGAGGGCTGAATTTTGAAGGCACAGTGATTTTCTCCATGTATTCAATATAAAAATAATAATAAAGGAACCACCACCCAAATTTTATAATTGAAGCTCAATTAGATTTCGTCACGGAGCTCAAGCCCCACTTCCCACCACTCTTCTCCTCTCCACAAAGACACTTCCTTTGTATCAGAACATTTCCTCCTCCAGAACAGGCAAAAATAAATGTCAATCTGTCTTTTCAAAAAGACTATCTTTTTCCTTGAAGATCTAACCAGGGGAAGCTCTCCTAAGTAGGGAAGCATAACCGCAGTTCAGGAGATTTTAAATGTTTTATGTGCTTTTTATCCATACCGCTCTGTTCCCTGTCCTTTTTTGTTCCTGAATAATTAACAAAATAAAAATAATTCCTGAAATAAACCACTGACCAGATCACTCAAGACCTCCTAAAATATAAGAGCAATACATCATTCTACCATTATTTAGCCTATCAATTTATAATAATTAAGCTTTATCTGTTATCTGTGGCAAGTGAGCCTTGAAAACGCTTGTTTCTCCTTTTTAAACTCCCTTCTCCACAAATGAATTGTATGCCCTGCTTCACAGCCAACGTATAGGCTACTTTTATAACTAGTCCTCTTGTACACTGTTCTCTGAAAATCATTCTTTTTCTTTTTCCTTTTGTTAGAAAAGTTCAAAAAAAAAAAGTTCACTGCACTGCATCTATGCTCTGAAAATTTACAACGCAAGTACTTAAAAATAATTTTACCAAATTATTTTGATTACTGATTTTTAATTAAACAATATAACTATAAGGATCAGATTATGGTTCTATAGTGTTTTAAAATACATGGAGCCTTTCCATCAAATCTAATTTTGATTGTAACTCCAGAGAAAGACAGACTCAGGGAGGAGGAGGAGGATTTGCCCAGTATAATGTATTTAGGATCATGATCTGTAGAAGTCACGTGGACCAGAATCCCCATCCTGGCTCTACCACCTACTGGTTGTGTGACCCTAATTATGCTCTTAACCTCTCTACACCTAAGTTTAAATCTGTAAAGTGAGGATGCCTCATAGGGAACTAAGGGAAAATAGATGAGCAAATATACATAAAGTTCCTAGCACAGTGTCTGATACATGGGGGCCTTAGTGCTTTGTCACAGTCACAGCTGCCGTGTAAGCAAGGAAGGCTCTCAAGGAATCCTTCCTCTTCCACTTGCCAGGCCCTTTGCCCTAACACTGGCCTGTGAGTTAGAGGGGCTCTTTTTTCTAATTTCCTCAAAGCTACTATCTAGTGTACCTGTAGGGCTGTGTTCACTCCAAGTGGGCACTCTTTTCCAAATTACACAAAGACAACATACAGGCTAGTGGAAACCCTGGTCACGGTTGATGAGGGTGGCACACAGCCCACACCACTACCCAGTCGGGAACTGGTAAGTAGATAGATCCAGGCTTCCCAAACCTAGATTTCTGACTACATGCCCAGTTGCCTCTCCACAGTAGTCCTTTGCCTGTGTGTGTTCTTGAATGAAAGATGTCTATGAAAGTGCTTTGTGTGGAAAACCAGTGTCGCACAAATGTCAGCTAGTATTTAAATTTTCCATTACTAATCAAAGCACCCTCTCAGTTCTTGTATGACTCAAAGGATGTGGTGTATATTCAGGAGAAACTGTAGCTACAAAATTAAGGGGAGGATTAAGCATTCTTTCTAAAGCATCAATGGTTTTGCTAATGAAGTAGGTATGCAAGCTAAGTCCTATTGAAGATAGAAGCTGGAAGGACACAGAGGACAGTCAGTTCAGGTGTGAAGAACTTGCCTTTACCACTAAGGTATCCCGTGGCAGGAGCAACTTTTCTCTTTGGCAGCAGACACAGATCTTGTTCTAGCCCTTGCCATTTTGCTTTTCTCAGGAAAGAAAAAAAACGCTGAAAACAGAAAACAAACATTCATCTCCCTTTCCCCCAAAATAGTCTTTCTAGTGCACCAAATTCAATCCACATTATTACTTTAAATGAAAACTTTAATTAAACTCACAAAGTCGAATTGAACATGTTTAAAATTGTGTTTCCAAAGTTAAACTCCAAAGAGTGTTTTGTAGTCTGTGGTTATGTTGGGCCTGGGGGCCATTTACTAGTAGAAAAATCCTTCCTCCTCAGAAGTCTTTAACTTACAAATCAAAGAGCTTGAGATACATTTTAGTACGGTAGCCATTAGCTCCATGTGGCTGCAGAGTGAGCATGGGAAATGGGCCGAGTACAAATGGAAATTTGCTGCAAATGTAAACCCCATTTCTCTGTATAAACATACAGACATGCGAGGATTAGAACCCCCTCATATTAACTCTATGTGTCGTTAATAACTTTTACATTGGTTACACATTAAGAGGGTAATGTTTTGGATCTATTGGTCCAAATAAAACATTGTTGAAATTAGAGTCAGATGTGGTCGTAGTGCATGCTTGTAATCTCAGCTACTCAGCAGCCTGGCTTGACCCAGGAGTTCCAGACCAGCCTGGGCAACTTAGCCCCCATCTTTAAGAAAAATAATAATTCCAACTGTTCCTTTTTAATTTTTAGTGTGAAAAAAGAGAAATACAAGAAAATTAAATATGTGAAAATTTAAAATTATATATGTGGCTTACATCATATTTCTTCTAGATAGTGTGTAGACCTTGTTTTACATATCTCTTAGGTTTTAAAATCAAAATAGTTGCTGCCTTGGTATTATAAGAAGGCACTGAAGACACATGAATTGCTCTCTGGCTTTAAAACCCCAGTCACCGCACACTAAAATAAAATGTTGCTGATGTTCCCCAATTTTATAATGCCAGGAGAATATTTTCTTATATGTTCTCATTGCTTACCTCTCAGATGAGAGTAAATGAGGTTAACGTAAGACATTTTAGATTGAATAATTATACAATTTATTTTATTGTAAAGGGAAATTGATACTTGTGTAACAGAAAATGCTTTTTCTAAATTTAGTATCTGTGCATCAGTGATATCTTAAAAACAGATTTCTCAATTAGAAATTGCCACTTTGGTTCATTTCACTGTAACTCGTTTTTAATTCAGCCATGAGGCAAATACAGTCATTGTAAAGTGTCAAGTCATTGTAGCAGCTGAGCACGGGAAAGTGAAATATGTACCTTTATGTTGTACACAGCACCTTCTGTTGGAGGAATCTAGTAACAGTTTTGGAAGGTTTCAAAAGAGAAAATAAAAATTTAACTTCAGCAATACAAGATTGTAGTTAGGTAGGCACACACACAAAAAAACCCCTACCGAAAACAATTGAATCATAAAAAAATATTTATTTTCAATCTGTTACTATAAAATTGTAATTTTAAGTCAGCTGTACAATGTTTAATGTACAATCACATTAAACAAGGAAAGGAAACTGGACCAGAAAATGAAAATTGGACCAAAGCAAATGAGCACTAATTAATAAGAGGTAACTTTTATATGTGTCTGTGTGTGTGGATTTGCCAGCCATTAGGTGTTTTTATGAGACATTGGTGAGTCAAAATACCGATATCAGATCGCAGATATGACCCACGGATCAGGCACAGTGGGGCTTGTAGCCCTCTGAGGACAGTGACACAGGCCTGCGCTTGGTCACCTGTAGTGTTGGTATGTGTATGAACAGAGAGGCGGGTGTGCCTGATACAGCAGGTCGAAGCTGTGGGAAGCTCAGCATACTCTGCATACGCTGCCCATACCGGGGTGCCAGGTTATGGGGTTTAGCTTTGAGACATTATGTATCATCCTGGATTTTGAAGATATTACATAGGTTTTTTTCCATCCTCTGGATGTAACAGTGATGGTTTAAACAAAGGGTTAAAGAAAGTGACATCATGGGGCTAACTGCCCGAAAGCAAAGTGTTTTTATTTGCAAAATGTGAAAACTACTTTTCTGGAAAAAACTACAGAGAAGCAGACACAAAGAATCTGGGTCTCTTCATCTGCTGCCATAGAATAAACCCTAGAATGATTTTCCAACATGGCCAGACATCCCCTCCCTGGCATTTCTTCCTCTAGGAAGCCACCCCCAAGTCCCAGACTCAGTTAGATCCACCTGCTAACCATGAGCTTCCACAACACCTGTCTTCTTCCCTACCTGCAGCTTTGGACTTTGCTGTCTTCCCTGGTGAACTGTGGAAGTCCATGGGGGGCTGGGACTGACTCTGACTTATTGCCAGTTATGTCTAGTGCATAGAACAGGTTTTGACATAGGGTTTTCACATCAGCATCATTTGTTGAATAAATGAATGACTTGTATCTGCCCCACTGTTGGTGACACTTTTCCTCAGTAATTGAGTAAACAGTGGTATGCAAGAGAGAAAGCCACTTTTCTGGAGGAAGGGCGGCTGCAACTAAATGGGGAGCAGAGGCCTGGGGCCCTGAGGAAGGTTTGGGGCAAGTTATACTCATTCTGCACAGAGAGTACAAAGTAATCTTAAACTTCAGCACTGAAAGTAAAGTTAGAAAAATAACTACTTTTCTCCCTGATGTTTTTTAATAACAGCTCATAAGCACATAGTGATCAGAAATTAGTTTCCTAAAAATAGTTTTTAAAATATGTGATTCTCAGAAATTACATAGATTGCTAAAATGGAGGGAAAAACAAGCAGGTGTGTCATTATTTCCAGACATTCTGCATCATTAGCACATAATGCATTGTGCAAATCTGAATTAACAGAGACAGTCTCTACCCGGAACAGTTGTAAGATATGAAATAATGCTGATCCAGATAAAGCAGACATTAGAATGGAGTAAGAGTATGGGTTAAATATTAAAATTATGAAGGATGCACCAGGCCTCCCCAGGCTATGTCTGCAACTTCCCAGGAATTTATAACTATTTTAAAATGAAAGCTTTTAAAAATTGAAAGGTCGCCTTTTATGTTTACATCAAGGAAGAAGGATCAAGTTATGTTAGTTGAGGTTTTATTCTCCATAATGTCAGGTGGGCTTGTTGCAGAAGTTGCGTGTTCTGTTAGAGAACAGAATTCGTAAGAGGCGAAGGTCTATACTTTTCTTTTTTTTTTTTTTTTTTTTGAGATGGAGCCTCAAGCTATCCCCCTGGGTACAGTGCCATGGCATCACAGCTCACAGCAACCTCCAACTCCTGGGCTCAAGCGAGTCTCCTGCCTCCGCCTCCCAAGTAGCTGGGACCACAGGCACCCACCACAATGCCTGGCCAATTTTTTGGTTGCAGCCATCATTGTTGTTTGGCAGGCCCGGGCTGGGGATTTGAACCCGCCACCTTAGGTGTACATGGCTGGCGCCCTAGCTGATTGAGCCACAGGCGCCGAGCCGGTCTATACTTTTCTAAAATACTTCAGTGACTATATTACAGGTGCTGTACTGTTCTAAGTATTCTATAGGTAGAATTAAGTATTATAGATTTAGCTTCTGTTTTCTTCAGTTTATCTGGTATTTAATTTTCTATAATTGAATTTTTTTAAAAATGGAATGAAATTGAAATGATAGGAATTCAGATGTGTAGTCTGGAGAGATACAAATTAGAGATAGTATGATGATTTAAAAAAAAAATCTAACTTACGTACTGTCTGGGTCGCTTCCAAAATGGTGTGACCTTGAAAAGAACTTTTGTAAGTTATTACTACGTATGTGAATAGAATGTTACCGGCTGCATTTCCATCATTTGTCATATCCACCCCAGAGGAACTTTCTTACAGAAGAAGGACACAGGGATCAGAGAAGTTTAGGAACTTTGTCCAAGGTCCCAGCACATTGGTTGCAGAGCTGGGTTTAAACTCCGGGCACCTCTCACCAACATCCTTCCACAGACCCATACTTGCTAGTTTGCATTTTGAATTCTAACATTCTAAGATGCCTTTTTTCCCACCTCTCAATATCAAATACCCCATTCTTAGGGTATTCAAGCTGAGCAGAGAATTTTCCTGAGTAGACATTAAACACTGATACAGAAATCACCCTTTGTGAAACCTTGAGGTGATTTATATTCCTTCCATAGACCATTCCCACTCACACTGACCAGGTCACAAATAGGCTTTAAAACCTAATTTGATACAGGAAAGAGAGCCATATCCCCCTTTAACCAACTTACCAAGACATTTAATTGCGCGTGTGTAAGAGTGAGGCAAAACTAATCAGGATGTTCCTTTCAAACCTTTGAGAGTAACTCATTTAGTCAGAACGTGATTGGAGCCTGTGATTTATGCTTCATGGTACTACAGCCTCCTTCACCATTTACACTTGCAAAGCATTCTACGATCTTTATTGCTCTCTTACAAAACCTCAGGCACAGAGAATGCTGCCCTACCTTTTACAAATAAAGAAACTAAATGAGTTACAAAGTACTTAAGAAATTTATTACTAATCAATGAGGCCAGAATGCTGTAGAACATTAGTGGCTCCATAATCAGAGTTTGTTGTTTACAGCGGGGTCCACTGAGAAGTCATGTCACCTTTTTTTTTTTTTTTTTTTTGAGTCTCACTTTATCGCCCTCAGTAGAGTGCTTTGATGTCACAGCTCACAGCAACCTCCAACTCTTAGGCTTAAGCAATTCTCTTGCCTCAGCCTCTTGAGTAGCTGGGACCACAGGCACCTATCACAATGCCTGGCTTTTTTTGTTGCACTTGTCATTGCTTTTCTATCTGGCTGGAGTGGGGTTCGAACCTGCCACCCTTGGTATATGAGGCTGGCACCCTACCCACTAAGCAACAGGCGCTGCCCAATTATCTTTTTTGTTTGTTTGTTTTATTTTGTTTTGCAGTTTGGCTGGGGTGGTGTTTCAACATACCACCCTTGGAATATGGGGCTGTACCCTACCCACTGAGCCATAGGCGCCGCCCAATTATCTTTTTTTGTTTGTTTGTTTTATTTTGTTTTGCAGTTTGGCCGGGGCTGGGTTCGAACCCACCACCCTTGGTATATGGGGCCTGCGCCCTACCCACTGAGCCACTGGTGCCACCTGAATCATGTCACCTTTCTGATCAAGACATTTGCAAGTCTATTCATTACTCCTCCAGTAACTGACCACCACCCAGGTGCCAGGTAGTCGGCACAGTGGTCGAAGTTCACGTCTGTCTGACTTCATCTCTCCCCTCACCTTTCCTCAACCTAGGTTCTAATCTCAGCTCTAAAACTGACCAGCTAAATCAGTTCAAGCAAGTCATTTAACCTCTCTGAACTTCAGGTACCAGAAAGTTTGCCAGGGCCAGTAATAATCGACCTTCACAAACTAGACACTGAATAAGTGTAAATTGTAACCTCCCTCCTGGCCATCTCCTGGATTGCTAGAGCTCCAGAGTTTGAGACCTATTTCAGAATTCACCTCTCTTTTCCCTTTAATCATCTTTTTTGTGTCTGAAAACTTTACTAGTCAGATTTTTTTTTTTTTAAAGGGAGAGAGGAAAGAGAGATTTCAGGGTCCTTTCATAGTCTTATGTCATTATGAATCGCTCTGAAAAGTAAACAGCACTTAATGTTTTATTGTTTCCTTTATGGCAACTTAGGTCATTTTCTCCTCTAATTTTATAATTACAGAGTGGTCTAGAATATCATTTCAAACAGAAACACATTTAAAAGTGATGGATATTTACTGTTGCCCAGGTGTCTTTTCTCATATTAAACCATCCTCAAGTTGTTTTTATAAGATCCTATTGCCATGTTTAATAATTGGGGTTCTGAATTTCTAAGGCAAAGTACAGAATGAGCCTCCACTAAGATGTTGCTTCCCACATGTGTCAAGTCATAAAGTCACCTGAATTGAGTATGAAACACAGATTTTTAGGTCCTACCACAGGGCCACTAAGTCAGAATCTCCACTAGGGAAACTGAGGAAGCTGTGATGTTCACAAGTAGTACTGGTGTTTCATATAATCTGGCCAGGGCACGTCACACTAGGAGCAAGGGTGTGACTATGGATGTGAATGTGATACAAGCATCACAGTTGTGCTGCAGATTATTTTATTGGGCTTTTCTCTGTATGTAACAGATGGGAGCAAAGCAAAGATTATTGGGTAATATACTCCTGCTTGTCTGACCTAAGTAATATGGACCGTTTAAAATCTGAACACGTATAAATTCAATACCAGAAAGAATATTAATATTGCTCACTTTTATATTATCAAGGCTTTATTGATATTTGTCTGGTAATCTGATTTCTGACATACGTAGTTTTTAAGTTTGCAACACAAAACTATCAAAGGACTTTTATATTCTTATGAATTCTTAATTCCTTTGGGTAAACATTCATTAAATAAACAGTAATTTTAGTTACAAAAACACAGACATAATAGACTTCACTGTGAATTAAAAAGAGTTACGGGTGGCACCTATGGCTCAAAGGAGTAGGGTGCTGGCCCCATATGCCAGAAGTGGCAGGATCAAATGCAGCCCAGGCCAAAAACTGCAGGGAAAAAAAAAATATTAGAGTTACTTTTTTACTGTAATGTTTTAATAAATATGAAACTATTAAAAGAACAATAACCAATCCCTGTTAATACATATATTTTTGACCAGAATTCTGTAGTTCTTTGACATAAAAGTGTCTGAGTCTCATTAATTCTCAGTTGATTTCTTTGTTCAATGGGCACTAGATTAGTATCTACTATGTGCCAGGTATCAATATCAGAGGTATCAATTTAATTCAGTATAATTTAACTGTGATTACTTCATATTTTATAAAAAGGAAACCTAATTTTTTTTTTTTTTTTTTGAGATGGAGCCTCAAGCTATCCCCCTGGGTAGAGTGCCATGGCATCACAGCTCATAGCAACCTCCAACTCCTGGGCTCAAGCGAGTCTCCTGCCTCCGCCTCCCAAGTAGCTGGGACTAC
>CAUYQV010029562.1:0-16091 GCA_963574575.1 Galagoides demidoff | reverse complement strand
CCCCATCACTACCTATAACAATTTCAGCTCACAACCCTGAGCTCTTGGGCTGATGATGACAGTGGACTATGAATGGAGGTACACGATGAATTTACACATGTGCCTTAGAGTCTCCTCAAAAGAAATCCCGAGGCTCAGCGGCAGCATGAGGACAATAATAGCAGCAAACATTTTCCTTCCCAGAGCGGAGCATCCTTGGATGAGCTCCGACTCTGGGGCCCCACGGGCAGAGGTAACAGCCCAGCCTAGCTCTCGTGAGCTCAGAGACCTTCAGCAAGTCATCAAGTTCTCTGTGCCCGAGCTGCTCCCTCTGCAAAAGGGAGGCAGTGATGTGACCCTCCCATAGCACTGAGGGGGAATGAGAGCACGGGCCTCCTCCCGTAGCTACCTGTTCTGGTTCTTTTTATGATCCTTTCAAGTATTTCAACATAGATGACTTCAGGAATCCAAAGCATTGAACATTAGGAGGAGGGGGGAAAAGCTTAATTCCTGAGGCTGTTCCAGAATCTCCCCATGGGAGGGCTGCACTAGGCTTCCTCACTTTGTTCCTCTTTCTTTAAAGAACCAAAGCCTCTGGGTTTCTGCAAGCTGCATGAGTTGCCGAAGGCCACCGGGCCAGGGCAAACCGAGGCCATTTATTCTCCCCCTTTCAGCCTGTTCCTGTGTTTACACTACCCTGTTTAGTTTAATGCACATCCCAAGATTACCCCTAATATACATCCTCAGAAATGTTTATGGAAATTCTTTATAAGCAAACGGCTTTATTTCCCTTGAGTAGGTGCAGAGACAAAGCAGCAGTCACTTGTTTTATTGACAGGCTTAAACACCTCATGATGTCCCGGCCCCCGACCCCCACCCTAAGGAGATCTGTTACCCAGCCCACCCATGCGCCCATCAGGGGACACCGCAGTGCCGGGGGTGGGAGCTTACTGCTCTGGATCCATCCTGGGTTCTCAGCCCTTAGTCGTGATTCCAAAGAAGGAATCTTGACAACTCTTTCAGACATTCTGGTTCATTCCTCCACTGCTGGTTTTGCTCAGGTAGGGGGAGGAGGGGGGAGGAGAGAGACATGAATCATTTTGTATTCATCCCCCCTGCTCCTTCCCGCAGAGATTTAGTAAATGCCTGTTGAGTATCAGGCACCGTTCTGGGCATCATGATTCAGCAGAGTCATCAGCTGTCAGGCTTGGGCAGAGGCAGACTGCCACCAAACAAACAAGGGTCTGGCTTTTGCCCATAGCTCAGTGGTTAGGGTGCCAGCCACATACAATGGGGCTGGCGGGTTCGAACCTGGCCCGGGCCTGCTAAACAACAATGACAACTACAACCAAAAAATAGCCGGGCATTGTGGCAGGCACCTGTAGTCCCAGCTATGTGGGAGGCTGAGGCAAGAGAATCACTTAAGCCCAAGAGTGTGAGGTTGCTGTGAGCTGTGACACCACAGCACCCTACTGAAAGCGATGTAGTGAGACTCTGCCTCAAAAAAAAGGGGGGGGGTGGTTGATAACTGCAGAGGGTGAGAAATATGATGCGGATGATCACGCAAAATAATGCAACTGAAGTTGAGGAGGCAGGAGAGGCAACATAGTCAGGAAAGGGTGGTTGGGGAAGACAGGTAAGAGGAGCTGAGTTTGAGCAGAGCCCAAGTGAAGTGAGGGAGAAAGTCTGGGAAGGGCATTCCAGGCACAGGGAACAGCAAACTCAGCAGAGTCCCTGAGACTGGAGCCTCTTGTTCTAGAGGATGAACAAGAAGACGGCGTGGCTGGGACATGGTGCTCACGGGGCACTTTCATCTGCTCCAATCTCCATGGAAAGTCCTCAGGAGCTGTAAGCGGGGAAGGGCATGACAGGATCCATGTTTATAAAGATACCCTGGCTTTGTGGACAGGATGCCCTGCAGGGGCTGCAGGGGAAGCAAGGAGGGAAGTTAGGAGGCCGCTGCTCTGTTCAAGAGACTGTCCAAGAGAGGATGATGATGGCTGCCCTGAGATCTAATTGCTGGAAAGAAGCAAAAGGATTCAGAATATAAGGTGTCCTGGGAGGGAGCCACTCCAGGCTGGTGGTGGGATGAAAATGGGGGTGAATAGGAGAGGGGCATCAAATGGCTTGAGCAACCTGGCTGTTGAAGGTGCTGTTTTGCGAGATGGGTAAGATGGCAAACCAAGTCCCTGGGTGGGGGAAATCCGAGAGGCCTGTAGACACTCAGTGGAGTGGGCGTCCGGAGTCGTAGACACCCAGTGGGGTGGGCGTCCAGAACTGCAGACACCCAGTGGGGTGGGCGTCCGGAACCGTAGACACCCAGTGGGGTGGGCATCCGGAACAGTAGACACCCAGTGGGGTGGGCATCCGGAACTTCACCTAATAGAAGTTAAATTGTTGCTTGGAGAAAACTCTTGAGTGTGGCCTCTTTACAGGAAGAAAGCCACCGCCATGTACAGGCTCAAGTCCCAATAAGATTTTGATTTCTAAACTAATGTATTTTGTTAACTTTTTATCTTTAATTATCATAGATACATAATAGTTGTGTATCTTTATAAGGTACATATGATGTTTTGATACAGGCATATAATGTGAATTAATTAAATCAGAGTAGCTGGGGTATCCATCACCTCTGCATTTAATATTTCTTTGTGTTAGGGACATTTCTTTCTTTCTTTTTTTTTTATACAGAGTCTCAAGCTATCCCCCTGGGTAGAGTGCCATGGCATCACAGCTCATAGCAACCTCCAACTCCTGGGCTCAAGTGAATCTCCTACCTTAGCCTCCCAAGTAGCTGGGACCACAGGCGCCTGCCATAACACCCAGCCATTTTTTGGTTACAGCCATCATTGTTGTTTTGGCAGGCCCAGGCTGGATCCGAACCCACCACCTTAGGTGTATGTGGCTGATGCCCCAGCCACTTGAGCCACAGGCACTGAGCCTGTTAGGGACATTTCAATTCCATTATTTTAGTTTTTGTTTTTTTCTGAGACACAGTCACCCTTGGTAGAGTACCGTGGCATCTCATAGCTCACAGCAACCTCAAACACTTGTGCTCAAGCCGTCCTCTTATTTCAGCCTCCCTGTGTAGCTGAGACTACAGGTGCCTACCACAACACCCGCCCTGGTTTTTCTATTTGTGTGTGTATGTGTGTATGTGTGGCGGGGGTGGGGGGTTGTTTGTTTTTTCTTTTTGAGACAGTCTCATTATGTTGCCTTCGGTAGGGTACTGTGGTGTCACAGCTCACAGCATCCCCAAACTCTTGGGCTTAAGCAATACTTTTGCCTCAGCCTCCCAGGTAGCTGGGACTACAGATGCCTGCCACAATGCCTGGCTATTTTTTTGTTGCAGTTGTCATTGTTTAGCAGGCCCAGGCAGGGTTCAAACCTGCTAGCCCCTGTGTATGTGGCTGGCACCCTAACCACTGAACTACAGGCACTGAGCCATAGTTTTTCTATTTTTAGTAGAGACGGGTCTTGCTCTTGCTCAGGTTGGTCTCGAACTCCTAAGCTCAAGTGATCCTCCTACCTCTCCCTCCCTGAGTACCTTAGACTACAGGTGCCCTCCACAACACCCAGCTAGTTTTTCTATTTTTAGTAGAGAGGAGGTCTCACTCTTGCTCAGGCTAGTCTTGAACTCCTGAGCTCAGGTGATCCAACTGCCTTGGCCTCCCAGAGTGCTAGGATTACAGGCACAAGCTGCTGCGCCAGCCTCTTTTAGTTATTTTAAAGTATACCCTAGCTTACTGTTGACTGTAGTCACTTTGTGATGCTATCAATAAACATCGTATTAATAATGGTGCCCATTCTGGGTCCCCAAAATAATTAAGGCGGGAGCAGAGGGTAGAGACACCAGAGGGACGGGGAGGCACCCTGGGGCCATCAGCAACTAGGAACCCTGACTCACCTGCCCCCATGGCCTGAAAAGACAAGAGAGGGGAATGGTGATGAGAAAGTGGCAAGAGCTCCAGGACAGGGGCCACCCCGCAGCAGCTGCGGCCTTCAGTAGAGGGACACAGCCACTGCCAAACCCTGGGTGTAAGGACTCAATACCCAACTCTCTCCCTGAGCCTCATATCACCCACTTCTGCTCCGCATTGGCCAAACCCAACAAAATGCCAGATGTCACAAGAACCAGCAAATACAGTCCTCACCGGCCAGCCTCTTGGCACAGAGCAGGGAAGAAAAAATGGAGACTATTCTGTGCTCTCAGCACGTCCACAGGGCGCGCTCCGGCTGGTCGACAGGACCCACTTCTTGCACATCATCCTCTCTCTCCGGGTTATTTATGTTGTTCCCCTTTTGCAAGAACCACATAAAATATTTTACATGCTTTTAAAACTCATAAATGTAATGAAGCCAAGATGTTTCGGCAAATGTGCTCCGTGGACAAAGCCTGCTGGAGATCCGCTCTCAGCTGACGTCAGGACAAAAGGCGCATCTCGGGATCCACGGAGCGTCTGACAGCAAAGCCAATAAATCCGTCCCCTGACCCCCTTGGCTTCCAAAACCTCCAAGCTGTCAGTGGATCTTAAAAATGTATCTATTCCTTCATTCACTTCCTGCCGTTCATCTCTTGCAAGTATTTACTGTGCTTTAAAAACTGAACTTGGCCAGCTGGAAATGCATCAGTGAAGAGAGAGTCCTGTACTTTGTTGGGACAGGAGTTGTGCTGCGACCTCCAATCTGACTTCTCTGAAACGTGAATAAGAACGTGGACATCCTGAAACTTGGGTTCATGATCTCTTGAAGCTCAGTGTAAAAATCAGCTATTGCTTATCACAAAGCCCAGGCATGCTAAAGAGTTGCCGGGCTGGAATCTGAATGGGTCAGACAGGGTTCTAGCCTTTTACACATAGTGGTCACAGCCAGCCTCCTCATAGATGTATAATGCACGTGTTACTATCCCCATTTTACAGATAGATAAGTGAGGCCCAGAGGCAACTGGACCAACTTGACTGGGGCCAGGTAGTTAGCAGATTGGCGAGTAAGAAGTTAAATCCAAGCAGTGTGATTCCAAGGACACTCTGAACCTCTATATACAATAACACCTTGCTAACGGCCAGGCACCGTGGTTCACACCTATCATCCTAGCACTGTGGGAGGCCAAGGTGGCCAATTGCTTGAGTTCATGAGTTCAAGACCAGCCTGAACAAGAGCAAGATGCTATCTCTCCTAAAAATAGAAAAATTAGCCCCGCGTTGTGGCAAGTACCTATAGTCCCAGCTACTCAGGAGGCTGAGGCAGGAAGATCCCTTGAGCCCAGGAGTTTGAGGTGGTTATGAGTTCTCAGGCACCACAGCATTCAACCCCAGGGCGACAGACTCTCACTGTCTTTTAAAAAAACAAAAACAGGGCGACACCTGTGGCTCAGTGAGTAGGGCGCTGGCCCCATATACTGAGGGTGGCATGTTTGAACCCAGCCCCGGCCAAACCGCAACAACAAAAAAAACCAACTCAAAAGTTTTACTGGTATATCTTGAGCTTCAGACTTCAGATCTGCAGCCCAGGCTGAGCCAGAGTTCTGATACATGAACTACACCCAACACCTGTAGTTTGGGGTATCTGCCTGGCACTGAGAGCACAAGTGTGGGTAAGACAGTGTAGCCCTTACTTAGATTGTGCCTGCAATCTGGAGAAAGAGAAAGATCTTAGTCAAATAATCTCACAAAGCAAAATCATAACTTCAATACATCCCACTGGACAAGTGTCCAGCACTCCAAAGGCCATAAATGAGGGAACCTGACCTAGTCAGGGAGGGGCGGGTGACAGGACTGAAGACAGGATGCCTGCGCTGGGGAATGAGGTTAGTCATTAACAAGATTGGGGGGGGGGGGGCAGGCAGAGCAGTTCAGGCAGGGAGAACAGCAGGTGTAAAGGCCCGGGGGTGAGGTAGCAAGTCTGGAGAGAAAAGTACTAGAAGGATGCTGTCACCCAGGGGGCGGGGGCGGGCAGGGGAAATCTCTGAAAAGGGGACAGGAGTGAAGAGACTCAAATGAAGCCAAGGACTGAGCCACGTGGATCTCTGCAGTAAAAATGTCCTGGGTAGAAGGAAAATCAAAGTGAAGGCAGGAGACTTGTTGGAGGACATGGAGAAAGACAAGGGGGCCAGGTGGGTGGAGCAGAGGGGAGGGGAGAGAGAAGAGGAAGGAGATGAGGGCAGAGGAGAAGCAGAGGGCCCGGCATCAGGGTCTCCAGGCCCTGGGAAGGTCCTGGGCTTCTCTCATCACCCTCAGCTTGTCCTCAGCGTCCTGTTCAAGGACGTCCTTCAACCTCAGACCCTGCTGCCCTCTGAGAACTTCTGTACCCTTCTTGCCTCATGAATAATATCCTTCCCCTCAGCTTTTAGTATCTTCCCATCTTTAAAAAAATACCCTCTCTTGTCCTCTTCCCCCTAGCAACTGTCCTGTCTGTCTCCTCCCTTACCAAATAACCCACGTCCATACCCCTCCATTTCCCTGCCTCTTGGTCCCCACTCTCCATGAAAGCCATCTGTACACAGTCACCCAGTCCCTAGTCCAATCCCTTTTCTGTAAATCCAGTTGGCATTTTCCCAGCCCTTATCTTGATCTGGCAGCAGCATCAAGATACTGCAGAGACAGGTCCTGCCCCCTGGAGACAGCCCCAGGTTAGCTGTCACTCACCCCTCCAGGCCCCCTCCCACCTGTGACCACAGGCACCCAGAGCACTAGTGAGGACCGGAATTCCACAGGGAGGCAGCCAAGGTCCTGTCACTTCTTAATGGATAACCCTCCCAGGTGTCCTCCACTCCTGCAGCCTCTAAACCATCTATGAACCAGCATCTCCCCAAGTTCTATCCCCACCCAGATATCTCCGTGAAAGTACAATGACCTTCTCAAGAAATCTCATGGGATTTACTAACGTAACAACAGAAGCTGCTGTGCACTGAGCCCCATTCTGAATGCTGGGGTTCAGAAGGGGAAGAAACAACCCAGTCCCAGCTTCTATAGTCCCAGCAGAGAAGAAACACAAGTAGGTCAAGAATACACGTTTCTTCTATGTATTCAAGAATACATAGTTTCTTCTATGAAAACCAGACAGCAGGAAAAATGAGGAGAGCCAGTGATGGGGTGCCCGAGCTCTGCTGGGTCACGGCGTTTGCGATCATGGGCACTCCCTGGCTGCCGGCTGTGAATCTCAAGGCTTGCACATAGTAGGTGTTTAGGAAATGCCTGTTGAACAAGTATCTACCTTATAGAATCTGAGGTCAATTAAGCTTAAAAACTCATCCTAGAAAATGTACTACATACCTCATTGCTGAATATCTCTACGGTCACCTTCGAAGTATGCCCCGTGGCCATCTGGTGCCATAGTGACATTCAGCAATGAGGTACGCAGCGCCTTTTCTAGGATGAGTTTGAGGACTTAGTTGCCAGACCTTGTATATAAAATGGCCCACACTCCGGAGAGGGAGGATGCCTGGTGGTGGTGGTTCAGTAACAAACATTCTTTATTTAAAGCATAATATTTAAATATTTAAACAATACATATTTTACATTAGTCATATGAATGTAATAAATACTTATAAAATATTTTATTTATTATAGAATGAAATGATGGTGTTCATCACTATTCCTAAAGAGTGTGCTTAGTTTTACTTTCCCAAGTGGCAGCACACACTTGACCTTCCTGGGTCCTTTGAACAGTCCTTTGATCGAGTTAAGATAAGGACAAGTAGCCTCAGAAGCAAGGAGAGGACAGCCACCAGCCGAGGAGGTCCTGTGGCAAACAGGGGAGGGGAGCAGAGCTGGTGGGCACTGTGGCACAGGTGCAAAAAAACCACACACAGCAGCTGTGGACATCTCTCGTGCCTCACCGTCCACACGGGCAATGCACCACCCTGGAGGGCTGGGGTGAGAGAGAGAAGTACCATTGGCATCTAATGGGTGGAGGCCAGGGATGCTTCTCAATGCCCCACAGTGCACAGGACACCGCACAACAGAGAATTATTTTCTGGCTTCAGTATATGAAAAGAGATAAGGTCCAAAATTCCTGACCTAAGGTTTAGCTTCAGGATGGCAGGAGGTTGGTACAAAGCCCCTTTGAGAACCCAAGGGAACCTGGGCACCAACTGTGGCAGCCCAGGTCAGGTGGCTAAATGATCTAGCACCTGCCTGTGGACCAGGACACAAGCTGGATGTCATGAAGGGCCTCGTCTACACAGGTAAGGTGTGCAAAGTCTGGACCACTATGTTGCAATTTCGCGGTCTTCTTCATCACCAAGCAAGTCAATGCAACATGGATTATTCTCCTATAGCCAGTGAGACCTCAGAGCCAAAACAACAAAACAGGAAGAAAAAACAAGGATGAAAATGAAAACTAGCATAGAAGATAAAAAGACCAGTGCAAAGAGAGGCCTGTCTAAGCCAGTGGTCAGCCTTTCAGCACCTTAATAGAGGTTATCTGATGGCTGGAGGAAAAGCCCACGGGGGCACTTCTGTTGACAGGATGGGCAGGGGTTCATTCCACTTGTCTTGGACAAACCAGCACTCTCCCTGAATGAGACCTGCTGTCCCCCAAGCCCAATGCACAATCGTTTTATCCTCATGCGTCCCTGTGACATAGGGACCCTGTCCCTCTCACTGTAGAAGCTGAGGCTGCAGAGTTGCTGGGACTGCCCACAGGTACAGAGCGGAGCCACCAACCCCACCACCAGAGTTGCACCCCCTCCCTGGAGGATCAGTGTCTCCCCGAGTGTGTTGGGAGGAGCCTTCTCTCCCTGGTTTGAGCCCCTAGACTTTCCTTTCTCCCCAGGCCCTCTTGCCCTTTGTAGATTAGAGCCCCAGCCAAACAGAGCCTTCCCTGGCCCTGGCCCTCCTGATTTCTGACTTTCTGCCTGGGAATCGTTCCCCTGCAGCCTTACTCCTTGTACAAATCCTGCCAGCCCCAAGGCCCTCCAAAGCTCCTCCTTCAGGAAGCCCTGTCAATTCCACCAGCAGAGCCCCGTGTCCAGCTTCCGACCCCTAAAGCTCTTGGATGCAGCTCCCCTTGTTACAATCTCAATGTCCTCCCTCCCCTCCAAAAACTGCACTGAGATAGTTTTTTAAATATTCTGGTTCCTTCCACCACCCCTCTCCACTTTGTGATTATAAAGCAACACCTGCTAGGATTAAGAAAGTCATGGTCTCCAGAGGAGGTCACATGTCACTGTCTGAGAGCAGCCTCCTGGAGCCACCTGTGTCCAAAGCACCTTCTCCCACCGGGACAGACTTCATGCATGTGACTTGGCTCCTCACATAGGCCTTGTGCTCAGAAGGGCCTCATGCATGGCCTAAAGCAGCTGTCACCATCATGTTCATTTTGCACGAGGTGCCTGCCCCCACTTGATACCCCTGCCCCCAACTAGAAAGGCAGGTCCGGGAAGATCAGAGCTCAGGTTTGTGGCAGAGGCGTGGGTGGATGAGGACGGCACCCAGGAGTCAGTCTCCAGGCTGCCTTCCATCCACCACTCCCTCTTCGTTCTCTCCTCCAAAATCATCCAGGACAGTTTTTACAAGGTCGATCAGAGCACATCACTCCCCAGCTTAGAGCCTCCTAGGGGGTCCCTGTTGCTGGGAATGAAATTCTAACCACAAACCACCAGGAACAGAGCCTATCTGGCCTTGAATTCAGTCGTTTCCACTTCCAACTCAACTCCCCCCACACCAAGGACAGTGGCCTCATTTCTGATGCCTCCAAGCTCATTCCTATCTCAGGGCCCTTACTGTTTTTTAGAACTTTCTTCCTTCAGCAACCAGTGGTCACCCATGAACATCCCAACTCAGCTGGCCTCCACCACCAGTCACTCTCTATACTGCCCTGTTATTCCCTTCAGGACTCATGGGACAATCTGCATTTATTTTATCTATCCGTGTATTGTTCACTTGTGTATTGCCCATGAGCTCCCTGAGGCAGGCCCTTCATTGCTGGATCTCGGACCTAGAACCTCACCTACCCAGGGGGTTGCTTGAAGATGCAAGACAAGTGGATGCAAAGCCTGGACTCAGAACCTGGGAGGGTTGGGCTGTGCTTGGCAGCCTAGCCATGCAGGAGGCTGGGGGAGGAGGATCACTTGAGCCCAGGAATTGGAGGCTGAAATGATCTTGCCTGTGAAAGCCACTGCACTCCAGACTGGTTAACATCCTGAGACCTCTCCTCTAAAAACATGTTTAAGCCTGGATTTAGTGCTTTGTGTGTGTGTGAGGTGGAGTGTCCTGGGGGAGAGCACATCTCCTGTCTATCCTTGGCTTCTGCATCTGTTAAATGGAATAACCTCTACTCCTCAGAGTCATGAGAACAATTACACAAGAGCCCTGGCATGTGGTTTCAACTGTAGTTGCTCTCGCATAAATCCTGGTCATGCCTGATAAACTCTTCCCAGTGACCAGCTCCTCAGAGTCTCCTCTGGGTCTCTTGACTCCTCTGTTCAGTTCTTTTATATTCCCCATAAAAAATATCCCAGAAGCATATAGACCTTTCTGTGTGGCTGTGGAATTTTCTACCAAGGATCAGCTACTGAGGACAATGGTGGATTTAGCCAGATTCAGTTAGCATTCCCTGGGCTTTTTTTTTTTTCAGTGCTAGTCAGTCTCATCTCCAACTACCTTTCTGCAACTGAACTTCCGCCTCTACCTCCTCCAGATAAGCTCTCTGCCAATTCCCACCACCCCACTTCCACTGCCCTTGAATCCTCCTCCACTTCTCCCACCAACTCATCCACTCACTCATTCAATGGCCAACATTTGTTTATTATCTTTTGGGGGCCAGATGTGGTGGCTCACACCTGTAATCCCCGCACTTTGAGAGGCCAAAACAGGAGGATTGCCTGAGGCTAGGAGTTTGAGACCAGCCTGAGTAACAGTGAAACCAGGTCCCTACAAAAAACTTTAAAATTGGCCAGGTATAGTGGCACACACCTGTAGCTCCAGCTACCAAGGAAGCTGAAGTGGAGGATTACTTGAGCCCAGGAGTTTGAGGTTACAGTGAGGTAGGATCGTACCACTGCGCTCCAGCCTGGGCAACAAAGCAAAATGCTATCTCTAAAAAGAGAGAGAGAGAAAATATCTTTATAGTGTGTTATATGTATATATACAGGATGTCCATAAAGTTTGTGTGCAATTTAAAATACACCAACTTTATGGACACCCTATATACACACACACTTATCTTTTAGATAACACCACAGGGCTGGTACAGGAGAATTCTCCCTATTTAGAGAGACGTGAATATTGTCTACACTTTGCAAACTCTCTCTATAAAGGACCAGGTAGAAATACTTTAAGTTTTGTTGGCCGAGAGGCAGAAGGGAGGATATTCTGTAGATATACAAGTAAGAAAACACATATTCACAAATTTGCAGTTGATAAAAATAAAAATATTTTAAGGTTTTCTAATAAATATCTACTAATGAGAAAAATGGAATTCTTCTGGACCAGATAACATTTTGATTAACTAGCACTCGAGCAAATATTTCTTATCATTGAATAGATCGCGAATGTTCACCTGTAAAGCCCAGTCTCCGCCTTAAGTTCATGCAGTAACCATGGCAGTCTGCATCCAGCTGTCAGTCACTGATGCCTGGAATAGTCCTGAAAAGGTTGCCGAGTTTTGGCCCTACACCTTTGAGACCTTGGATGTGTCACTTACCTCTCTGTACTTCTAAGTTCTCATCTGGAAAATGAGTCTGATAATAACAGTAATTGCCCCTCTGCAGTAAATGATCAGATACAGGCAGAGTGGTCAGGACAGTGTCTGGCTCTAAGCAACCAATTCCATAAGCCCAGTTACTTATCTGACCTAACACCCAGTGTCGTCTGATCCAATATGGCAAAATCTTCTTTATCCTCCCCCTGTTCTCTGAATGTGCTCTAAATGACCCTTGCCTCTGCCCTGGGGGCACCGCCCCTCCCCCAACCCTCTTAAGGCTAGCTGTTCCCCTCAGGCACCCTAGTCCCCCAGAAGGGAGTGGGCCAGGGGAATTCTTTGTTCCTGGTGGCCTCAATTATCTCTTCTTCTTCCACATCGGGCCCTCAGGAGGCCCACATCCCTCCTCCTTGAATCCCCTACAGACCCCTGAGATGTTGCTCCTTAGCTCTCAAAGATTTTGTTACCTGACTTGGCACCTTGCTCACCCAAAACATTTCCTGACAGTTTTAATCGCTAAAGGCAGTCCTTTTGACACCCTGGCTGCTCAGTTCCCCGACCTCTCCCTGAGGGATCTCGCCAGCCCAGCCAGCTCAACACACAACTCTTCACACTGCCTCTCCAGCAATGCCATTGCCACTTCAATTTCAACCATCTCTTCCTTTGATTATCTCCTAATACCTGGGTCCAATAATTTCTTGGCTGAGCCTCCATATTCATGGACCCCGCCTTTGTTCTACCCTTTTTTTTTTTTGAGACAGAGCCTTGCTTTGCTGTGTCACTTAGGCTAGGGTACAGTGCAGTAGCTTCGTGATAGCTCACTGCAACCTTAAACTCTTGAACTTAAGCAATCCTCTCGAGTAGCTGGGACCTCACACCAGCACTCATTTTCCTCTCTTTAGTAGAGACGGGGCCTCACTGTTATTCATGCTGGTCTTCAACTCGCAGCCTCAAGCAATCCTCCTGCCTTGGCCTCCCAGACCATTAGGATTACAAGCGTGCGTCCCTGTCTCAGCCCTGTTCTTCACACCTTCTTACCAGGCTTGGATGCTGCAGCTCCGCGTTCCAACCCCTCACCTTCCCTCCGAATGCCCAATGCTCTTTTCTTCCTCTGTTGCATCTGCCTTGCTAAACCCCATTTCTGCTTCAAACCGACGTCTAAGCCATTCTGCACTTGGATGCAACCCGCTGAAAAACAGAGAGAAAAAACATGACAGGTGTCTCTTCAAATGTGGGACCGCCAGCGTGGGCCTGGCCCCCAGGCTACGTGTCCCTCCTCCATTCGTTCTCCCTCTCTCCGGGAAGAGTCTTTCACCCCTTCCTTTCTCTCTTGTAACGCTCAACACCGTCTTCCCTTCTGTACTCCTGTTTCTGCCGTCACCAGTGTGATAGACGCGATAGACACCGTCGCTAGAGACCTTCCCCGCATTCCCAAGCTAAATCAACCCAGCGGCTTGACCTGCACCCAAATCTCCTGCTCTTTCTTATCACGGATGAAGTCTATGTTACCGTACCAGAGGCCGGTACCCCATCCCTTTCTACCTTCCTAAACTCGGGTGGTCTTCATCTTGCAATGGCTCGATTTAGGCTTTTTCAACTGTACAGCAATGGGAAAGCAATACTCATGCTGTGGAAATTGTACGTGGAGAGCCCACACGGACATTCTATTTTTTCACTTTTGGTACAACATTCAATAAATTACACGAGATAGTCAGCACTTTATTATAACATAGGCTTTGTAGACCACTTTGCCCAACTGCAGGCTAATGGACGTGATCTGAGCATGTTTGAGATAAATCGGGCTGTGATGTTCCAGTACATTATTAAATACACTTTTGACTTAATGATATTTTCAACTTATGATGGGTTTATTGGGACATAAGCCCATCACTTGCTCTGTGATGCTTCCTTTTCTCTCCTGTGTTATCAACATTTCCTCTTCTCTGGGATCCTTCCTGTGGTCAAACAGCACCTGCTATAGGGTGAGTCCCCCCTCTCCACTTACTAGAAAACACCTTCAAAAGAGCTGACCTGAATCACTACCTCCTTGCATTTTCCTCCAGCCCTCTTGGGTCAGCTCTTGCCCCTTGGGCTCCTCAGGTGTCCTCTTGACGCCTGGCTATCTCTGTACTGCAAAACTCAAGCCTTAGTTCCCGGTCCCTCCACCTTGAAATAGCAGCATCACGTCCGGGGAGTGAGTCTCTGCCACCCTGTGAAGCCTGTCCCTCTCGGCTCCCCGAGGGCTCTCCTGGGCCTTCAGAATCACATTCCTGTATTCCCTCCTTTAAACCCAGGAGTCCCCCAGCCTCATCCTTGCACTTGTCTCTTCCTTAGCTACGTTCATTGCCTAGATTGTCCCAACTGGTCCCTTGGATTCAAACACGGCCTCGGACTGATGTCAACAGCTTCCTGGTCCTTGCCCATGGTGTATCCAGCTACAAGTTTGACCTCTCCATTTGAATGTCCAATTGGCTAATCAAACACAACATGTCTCAAATGAGCTACGAAGCTCCCCTCTCTGCCAAATCCACTTCTCTCAGAGCCTTTTCTATTTCTATACCTGGTACCTGTATCCTTCCAGACGTTCAGGTTGGAAATCTAGGAGTCATCCTTGGCACCTGTTTTTCCACACCCACATCCAATGTGTTTGCAGGCTCCATCAGGCACACAATCACACTGTGCACCCAGGTCCATGCATCTCTCCCACCCCCACCACCTCCACCATGGTCCAAGCTCTGCCTTCTTGGTCCTGGACAATTGTAATAGTATCTTTACTGCTCTTCCCCTCACCTGCTGTAGACGATCATAGCACTCAGAATTCTCCTTCTAAACCTCCCTTCCCTCCCAAAATCTCATTCATCTGCTCAAAATCCTCTGATAGTTTTTCATATCCCTAACCAAAAAAAGCAAAGTTCTTAAAAAAAAAAAAAAAAAAGCTAAGTCTGGGCGTTGTGGCGGGCACCTGTAGTCCCAGCTACTTGGGAGGCTGAGGCAGGAGACTCACTTGAGCCCAGGAGTTGGAGGTTGCTGTGAGCTGTGATGCCACGGCACTCTACCTAGGGGGACAGCTTGAGGCTCTGTCCCAAAAAAAAAAAAAAACTAAACTAAAACAAAAAAAGCTATCTTTACAGTCATATTAAAATAAAGCCTATTTAAGTGTTTCAACTCTCCGATATGTTGGGGGGGGTTTTGGTGGTTTTTGGCAGGGGCTGAGTTTGAACCCGCCACCTCTGGCATATGGGGCCAGCGCCCTACTCTTCTGAGACACAGGTACCACCCAACTCTCAGATATTTTTTAGAGAAAGGAGTCTCATTATGTTGCCCAGGCTGGAGTGCAGTGGCTATTCACAGGTGCAGTCATAATGCACTTCTGCCTTGAACTTCTGCCTCAGTTTCCTGAGATGCTGTGATTCCAAGCACATTCCACCGCACCTGGTCTCTTAGACATTTTTGTGCAGAACAGTTAGGACTTTATTAAATATTCTACTAGTCACCCTTTTTGGGTATTCTTCAAACCTTTGAAATGTCCAAGTAGTGATTTGGATATCTATCTGGTAAACTTCCACTGTGAAATGACATTTAAAATAAGCGGGAAGGCTCAGCGCCTGTGGCTCAAGCAACTAAGGTGCCAGCCACATACACCTGAGCTGGCGGATTTGAATCCAGCCTAGGCCCGCCAAACAATGATGGCTGCAACCAAAAAATAGCCAGGCGTTGTGGCAGCCACCTGTGGTCCCAGCTAGTTGGGAGGTGGAGGCAGGAGAATCACTTGAGCCTAGGAGTTAGAGGTTGCTGTGAGCTGTGATATCACAGCACTCTACCCAGGGCGACAGCTTGAGGCTCTGTCTCAAAAAAATAAAATAAAATAAGTGGGAAGAGGAGAGGTAGCAAAATCTTTTATTTGGCATTTATATATACATATATATGTGTGTGTGTGTGTATATGGCACACTAGGTTAAATTGCACATGAACTTTATGGCTACCTTGCATATCACAAAATCTAGCTATCACTAGATAAATGATAAATATAAATGATGACTAGTGATAAATATCACTAATTATTAGGGAAATATAACAAAACCATAGTGAGACAACCACTTCATCCCCATTATACGGCTGCTCTGAAAAAAACAAAACAAAACAGAAAATAGCCAGGGTTGGCACGGATGTAGAGCAGTTTGAAGCTTTGGGCACTGTTGGTGAGAATGGAAATGGTGCAAGCACAGTAGCAAACAGTACGGTAGGTCCTCTAAAAATTAAAAATAGGCTCAGCACCTGTGGCTTAATTGGCTAACGCGCCAGCCACGTACACCTAAGGTGGCGGGTTTGAATCCCCAGCCCGGACCTGCCAAACAACAATGATGGCTGCAACCAAAAAATGGCCAGGTGTTGTGGCGGGCACCTGTGGTCCCAGCTACTTGGGAGGCGGAGGCAGGAGACTCGCTTGAGCCCAGGAGTTGGAGGTTGCT
>CAUYQV010029561.1:0-36477 GCA_963574575.1 Galagoides demidoff | reverse complement strand
AATTTACCTTGATCTTGACCTTGATATTAAAAATGTCACTGCCACATGGCCGGTAGATAAATGCTTTATAGCTGGGAGTGCAGCCAAACACACACATAATCACAGCTTTCCCTAACCCTGTTTTATAACCCACCATAACTGTATCTCTCCATGTATTTATTTCATTGCTGCAAAAATGGATGGTTGTTGATTCACTGTCAAGTTAGGGTTCATTTCTGGAGTTAACTGAAAGGCTTTTGTGGCTCAGGGCTGTAGCTCAAGTGGCTAAGGTGCCAGCCACATACACCAGAGCTGTAGGTTCAAATCCAGCCTGGGTCTGCCAAACAACAATAATAACTACAACCAAAAAAAAAAAAAAAAAAGAAAAAATAGCCGGGTATTGTGGTGGGCACCTGTAGTCTCATCTACTTGGGAGGCTGAGGGAGGAGAATCACTTAAGCCCAGGAGTTGGAGGTTGCTGTGAGCTGTGATGCCACAGCACTCTACCCAGGGGGACAGCTTGAGGCTCTCTCTCAAAAAAATAAAAAAAAATAAAAAATAACTTCCTTTGCTTAATCGATGTTAGGCCATCTAAGAATCATATGAGTACAGAAACAAAAGCACCGTTAAGAATTTAGTATATGCCGAGGGCAGTTATTTAATTCTTCTGATAATTTCTTGAAGAAATTATTGATCTCCAGGGCAGTGCTTGTGGCTCAAAGAAGTAGGGCACCAGCCTATATACCAGAGGTTGTGGGTTCAAACCCAGCCCCGGCCAAAGGAAAAAAAAAGAATTATTGAGCTTCATTTTTTAAGTAAGGAAACTGAGTCTCTAAGAAGTTAAATAATGTGCCCAAAGTCCAGGAGAACACCAAGGTGTAAGCATGGGTATGGTTGTCCCTGAGTTCAGGCAGTAAGGTGCACATTGTCTGTAGAGAATTCAAAAATAATAATGAAATGATTAGGAGTCAGACTACTATTTTTAGCATCCAAAGATTTTAGTGTAAGTCCTCAAGGTTCATCCATGTTGTAGCATGTGCTAGAATTTCCCCTTTTGAAAGCTGGATATTTCACTGGACAGATATACTACATTTTATTCACCCCTTCATCAATCAATGGATACGGGGGTTGCTTTCACCTTTTGCCTATTGTGAATAATACTGCTAGGAACGTGTGTCTCTGTGTTTAAATCTTGATGTACTAGCAATTCTAAATCATGTCAGTGATTAAATACTTCTTCCCCAAAACTTTTTTTTTTTTTTTTTTTGGTTAAGTTGCTGAGTTTTAAGCAATGGTGGGTACTACTGAATTTGAATAATGTACTGTATGCCTCAAAGCTAGTACATCTGAAGAATTATTTTCCCTTTAATAAATATTGGATTTGACATGGAAGTTAATTCCCAAACTCCTGGTTTTAGGGTCAACCCTGTTCGTTTAGAGAATAAGTTTGTGATGGCGTGAAATTGAGCTCACTTTGGGTGCATTTCATATCTAGAACCGAGTGATACTACATATTCCTGTGTTTAACTATTAGGTTCAAAATAAATACTCTATGTGAACATTTGGAACTTTTATTTTTCTTTAAAATTTAAAGCAGTAAAACGACTGTCAACTGTGAAGTGCAATCTTTTTGTTTAGTACGTATACATTTTAGCTCATTTATGAAATATTTGAATTTGAATATCTTTAGAGTTTAACTTCTTAGAATGGTTGTTTTAACACTAAAAAAATTAATCAAGAAAATAATGATCATTTGCCAAATATTACCTGAGTATATAGAAAATAATTTTGTTGTATAGAAGAGATGATATTTTAAAAATGACCCACTTTGGCTGTCAAATATTCTAAGTACATCAAAGTCATGGGCTTATAAATCAGGATACAAGTTCAAATCCAGGTCTGTCTAATTCTATGCTCTTTACCCCTGCTCTATGCTATTTAATTATTAGCAAGTTTGTTCATTTTTCTATAGATAGCTTGCTGCCTACCAGTACACAGTAATGGCACAAACGTCGACTCCATAGCCAGTACAAGGTCATGATGAACATAGAATTCTTTCTGTCCTCAAGGAACTTTAACTCTTAGTAGGGGAAGAAAAACAGTGTGATTGTTTGAACAGTTTTAAAAAATCAACTAGTGTCTTTTGCATTGCTTTTGTTTTGCTGCTTTAATTCACATGTTGGGCTGGTAGGTGGATGGGGGTGTGGGAACAATGAGAACCAAGACCTTTTTTCCTTTTCCACACAGATGGAGAGCCCTACATGATGGCAATAAGCCACTTTATATCCATCCTATCCTAGGTGGTATGAAACAGTTCTGCTTCTAGTGGGTTGAGGAGGGATACTCTGGAGTGACCCAGGGCATGGGTAAAGCCTTAAGACTATGACTGCCTAGTTGTGGGTGCATGGGGGTGGAGGGACAAAGTGGAGGTTTCCCTGGACAAAGTGAAGATAAGGGCTTCGAGGGGTTTCTGCATATGGTGGAGTGGGGTGTGTATGGTGGATGAATCTCTGCCTCAGTGGAAAGTCAATCCAGACTGGCCCATACATGCCGAGGCGTTGAGCAGCTCTGATGCTCTGTGGTCCTCCTGCAGATGATGGGGTGGACTGCTCGGGTGGGTGGGGTGGTCCCTGAGTTCACCAGGGAACCAGTGCTCAAGAGGTCAGCAGGCAACTGCAGCATTGTGGTTTTCATGTGAAACAGTTTTGTTATTGCATGAATTCTGAATTCTTGGGTGATCTCATGAGGGTGTGGGGCAGGGAGGGAGCCCACAGATTAAATTCTTATGAGTCAAAAGGGTGAGAACTAGGAACACATTTCATTTTAATTTTAGGAATAATGGAATGTGACATTTTTTGCACCTGAGTAGTGAAGAGTAAAATTCCTGCTCGCTACACAAATAAACAAGCAGCTGCAGCACAGAGTGATGAACAGTGTTGAATGAAGCATCAAGTTCACGGAGAGCACTTTAGAGGGGCAGGGAAGACCTCCTGGGAGGAGACGTCTAAGCCAATAATGAAGAGCATGAGCCACGGAAAGGGGCGGTAGGATGCCTCAGGGAAAAGACAGGAGGAAGAATGCTCTGGGCCGGGGGAATGAAGGCACGGAGGCCAGATGGGGGAAGGCATACTCCTACTTGGAATATGGGATTTCTGGATGGGAAGTTACCGGACAAGACGAGGTGAGCTGGGGACAGATCTGGAAGACTCTACATTGGGCATTTGGGGCTTTGTTCTGAAGGCAATGAGGGAAGCAATTACTTATTTTATACAGGTGAATGGGAGAATGAATTAGGTTTTAGAAAGATTAACCTGGCTCCCAAGAGGAGAACAGACTGTAGCGGGCAAGAAGGAAGAGTCTTTCTGAAGACTTGTCAGCCAGAGGAGGGATTGGCAGGGCCAGCCCTCGCTGGGGCTCTGGGGGAGAGTCTGCCCTGTGCCTGTCCCTTAGCTTCCGTGTTGTGGAAATCCTTGGTGATGGTTTGTAGACTCATCACTGCAGCCTCTGCCGGTCCCGTCACATAGGGTTCTCATCCTGTGTCTCCCTCTCATGTCAACTTTCCTCTGTGTATAAATATGTCTTTTCTCTGGGTACCAGTTAGATTGAATTTAGGGCCCGCCCTATTCCAGTATGATCTTTCCTTAACTAATTATATCTTTACAGACCATTTTGTCCTAAATAAGGTCACATTCTGAGATTCTGGACAAGGCATGACTTTTGGGAGGACATTATTCTACCCAGTACAGGTTTTGTGTGAGCACATCAAAATTGATCGCCACTGACTTGGAACTATGAGGCACCAGTTTTCTGCCTAGTCAGTTAAATAAGGCTTACAAAGTCAGCCTCATGCAAGAATGGACTAATGTATTCTGGAAGTATGCCCCCTTGGGTTGTTTGTGCATAGATTATTACACGGATTCACTTGGCTTTTTCAGATCTGGAAGGCTATTACTGAGCTTGCAAGGAGTAAAATAATTTACAATAAATTAACAAGCATTTACTCACTTTAGTATATGCTATATTCTCCATCAAGACAACATACTGTATTTTTGACTCAATATTACTGATAAGTCTCCATGGAAACAGAAGCCTAATATATTGTTGTTTAAAGCATAACATTATGTAAAGATCCATGCCAATTTTATAAAATGCTAAAAACAAAAGGTTTGAACAAACAATTTATGGAAGGGAAAAATTTTGAGGGCAAAACCTGTTTATAGGCTCGGTGCCTGTGGCTCAAGTGGCTAAGGTGGCAGCCACATACACCTGAGCTGGCAGGTTTGAATCCAGCTGAGTCTGCCAAACAACAATGATGGCTACAACCAAAAAATAGTTGGGAATTGTGGCAGGCGCCTGTAGTCCCAGCTACTTGGGTGGCGGAGGCAGGAGAATCGCTTGAGCCCAGGAGTTGGAGGTTGCTGTGAGCTGTGATCCGATCGCACTCTACCCAGGGGGATAGCTTGAGGCTCCGTCTCAAAAACACAAAAACCAAAAAACAAAGACCTGTTTATAATTTGGAAACTTATCAGAAAGCTCAGAGAAGCTCACCAAAAGTCACTGTTATCTATTTTTTCCAAAATGATAAAACTGGGCTATCAAGTAACTGAGTTTAATTCTTGTTACATCGTATTCATAAGCATTTGTAGCATAACATAGTCACCTACTGTATGAATTATAATACTATCTCTCATTTTCTATAGAAGGAATATATCTCTACTTATATAGCTAGATGGGTAATTTAACATTTTCCTTGCTTTTCATCCAAAGTAGAACACAAGCTTTATTGTTTTCTCTCTGAATTTATACCATTTGGTCTATAATAATCACAACTATTTTGAAGATTACACATAGAAAACAAAATCCAAGCATTCTAGACTCATTTTTCTGGTCTGTAGAGAGAGCTCCTTTGGGGTCGTCAATTCATCATGAGACAGACGACTTACCTTCTTTAATGAGAAATTATATTTTGTCAGGGTGACAACCTCTTTTCTAATTTGTTCATAAAACTGTTGAATTGAAAGGGCAGAAAAATGTCCCTACCCACTCCCCTCCAGGTTTGCATTTACCTTTAGAAAGAGCAGCCAGTCAGAGGAGGATCTACCGGGCTGCACGTCACCTGCCCACAGTTTCCTGTGCTCCACTTGGAGCTGTGGAGGAGACTTGGTCACGTGCCCTGCTAGACTCACTAACACTTTGTCTACTTACCTCTTTTCATTTAAACTGCTGGTAACGAGGTGTGGAGGTAACCATGTCAAAAAAGAAAGGGGGTTAATTGTAGCTGATTTGTGAACAAACTCATTATTTCTCCCATTTCTTTTCTTACAGCAATTACACAGAGGCTCGATTATGCCAGCATTTCCAGCAGCCAAGGGTGCTCATCATTTTCTCTCATCCCAGTCGTAAGGAAAGACTTTGTTTTATCTTTTGTGATCTGATGATCATTAGCTAGAGAACACAAGGCAAAATGGAAAATGAGTAACAAATGGTCTTTTCTTTCATATCCATTAACTTTTAACTAGTTGCTGGGCATGAACTTAATCCATCTTCTTCTTCTCTAAACACAAATTTCTTTCTTCTTGCCCTCATTCTTTTGCCTCATAAAATTGATCATCATATTTAAATACATAATACAATGAAGTAACACACTTAGAACAGAGAACTTTTTGGTCTAGAGTCTCATTTGCTGATTCATTGGTCAAATCAAATTAAGTTGTAATTTTAATAATGCCAGAATACTTGGAGGAGAATAAACCAATAAATTTTCCCTAATACTGAAAGAATTTTTAATTATGTGCATATGTGTGGCAACCTCAGGAAAAAAAGAAAAAAGATTATAATCTTTAAAATGGACAGATATTCTGTTTCAGCTTTGATTAAAATTTTCTCCCTTGCTTATTCCGCCTACAGTACCCCACTGGCGACATTCAGACAGGATAGTAGTTATGGCTTTCCAGCCAGGAATTCTGTGTTTTGGTCAATAATTTGGAATGGGATTGACACTTAACTCAGTGTAGTCCCTAACTCATTAGTCCCTGGGGAGAGAGCTGGATGGTGAAGATCAAAATGTTCACTTACTCAAGCACGTGAATCTAACACATGGACTTAGCCAATGCCAAAAGCAAGGTTGTGCTCAGAAAGAGGCATTTGCTGAGATGCCCAACTAGGAAGGAATCAGGTTATGAGTACCAGCAAGTCATGGAGAAACCTGATCCAAAGCCAGATGTTAGTCTAGATTAAAGAGGATCCCAGCGCACACAAAGGAAAGAGATGTTTCTAGATGGGTTTGTCCACTGAGCTCATCAGGAGCTGTCATGCTGTAAATCCCTTAAAGTGATGGTGATTCACTGCTCACTTGGAATGCTATTTATAGGGCTATTCATTAGTTGATTCTTTCATTAATCACCAGTATGAGGACATTGCTAGGTGTTCAGGATGCGAAAAATGATTTACGTCAATAAGTTTTCAGGGTAGCAACTGAAGCAGTCATGCCAGACAGCACACCTGTTCTCTGTCATAACATAAAAAGGAAGCAATTAGAAAGCTCTATCTGTAAATCAGCATTATAGGATGTAGGAAAAGGGATACACTATTAGTTGTTTGCAAGACTGTCAACATGTCTCCAAAAGTAGTAGAAACACAGGATGTGTATGTCCTAGGCCTTACCAAGACGTAGCATTTGATACGTGTAAATACAGTCTACTCTATACTAAAGGCACACTTTCGCCTTTTCTCACTCCCGTTTTCTACATGCACAAGTGTGAGCATTATTTCTTTGTCTAACCACTTGAAAATAAGTTGCCAACTTTCACCCTTAAATACCTAATCCTCTCTTAAGGACAAGAACACTCTCCTACATAACCATAATTCAATAATCAAATTCAGGAAATTTAACAGCTTAATATACATTCCTATTGTCTGACACGCGCCCCATATTACAATTTCACCAATTGTCCCCAAATTAAATGTTCTCTGTGGCATTTGCTTTTTGGATACAGGAGCTCATCCAGAATCACAAGCTTCATTTTGTTGTCCTCTCCCTCACATCCTTGAATCTGGGACAATTCCTCAGCTTCTCTGTGCTTTCGATGAAATTGACAGGCCAGTCGTGTGTAGAATGTCCCTCAGCTGGGTCTGGCTACATCCCCAAGTTGTCTCGATTAAACATGGACGTCACTTCCTCCTTCATCTGCCTGGCACACCTTGGCTTCCTTTTAGAATTTCATTCAATGCTTGAGTATAACAGAAAATAATGTCGAACTTCTACTCAGTATTGCTACTCTTGGACCCCACAGCTTAAATCATGACCTCAGAACCTTTAAATAAAGTGGTTTCTGCCTAAATGCTGGCCAGCCTCCATGAGGGGGGGGCCTGCTCACCTCACCACGAGTCTTCCCATAACGCCCATCCAGGGGAATCCAGATCCCACAGAGTCCTGGGCATGGAGAGAGAAAAACATCATTCTCTACCCCAGCCAATGCCCACCGTGTTTCCTGATTTACAAGGTTTGTCTTCCCAGGGAGGGTAATACCAAAGACATCCATCTGTTTACATGCGAACCCACCTCCAAGTAATTAGTCAGTATCCTGTGACTTAGCAAGTTCAATCCTCCCCAGCCACATTTACTAAAGTTAGGCTGGCCAGTCTTATGTAACACCACGTGTGACACAGCAAGAATTCAGCCTGGATGTCCCACCCCAAGCCCAATACAATTCCTTTACAGCCTTCTCTCTGATACGTGGTGAAGAGTAGAATGGTCTTTCACAGGAACTCCACTATAGCTGGTTTTTGTTCCTGACGTCCTGTAAACAAATGTTTGGACGAGAACTCATAAACACATCTCCCAGTAACAACCAGCAATTTTCAGACATAAATTCTAAATCTAGATGGAAGAAAAAAAATTAGAACTCTGTAGGAGCATAACTGAGCTTAAGATACACCCAATTTACATTACTAAATAGACTGTCCAGAGCATTTGCATTTGGGTTACTGCATGGCATTTTGGTTTTCTTTAGGAAAAATAATGAGTACTTGCCCAGACAGTTTACACAATTAAAAGGCCTATTGAAGTGATGTTGACAGAAACTGACTTAGCAGTTTGCTCCCAAAGGTAAATCCAACCTCCACCCAGTGGGTGAAACTGCTTATAACTTTAAGTCTGGAAGATTTTGTAGAATCAACTATTTTTACTATTTTAAGGCAGATATTTCACACTATCTGCCTGGTTAGAGACAGTATCCTTCAAATATACCCTATCTTTTCAGCCTTGTCACTCAATTCCACCCTCGACATCCTATGCTCTTACCAAGAACTTTGCTGATTTCTCCTTCCTTCCTTTTTTTCTTTCTTTCTCTCTCTTTCTTCCTTTCTTCTTCTTTTTTTTTTTTTTGAGACAGAGTCTCACTATGTCACCCTCGGTAGTAGAGTGCTGTGGAGTCACAGCTCACAGCAGCCTCAAATTCTTGGGCTTAAGTGATTCTCTTGCCTTAGCCTCCCAAGTAGCTGGGACTACGGGGTCCCACCACAACGCCTGGCTATTTTTTTTTTTTTTGGTTGTTTGTTGTTGTTGCAATTGTCATTGTTGTTTAGCAGGCCTGGGCTGGGTTTGAACCCACCAGCTCCAATGTATGTGGCTGGCACCCTAACCACTGGGCACGGGTGCAGAGGCCTCTTTGCTGATTTCTGATGACACCCTTCACTTTCTCACTTTCTGGCACATGTTTTGTGGTCCCCCATCTTGAATACTCTCCCTGTCTTCCCAATCTCTCAAAATTCTACTCACTTTTCAAAAATAAGTGAATCCAATCCAATCCACTTTTCAAAGATAAGTGATGGCTCCAATGCCATCTCCTAATCTTCCCAACTGGTTATGATCACTCTTAACTCTTAAAATCCCACAATGTAAGTAAGATCTGTACCTTTTTCTTTCTTACTATTGCTTTGTTCTACCTTGTATCATGATTATTTGGGTTCATGTCTTATCTGTACCACTGGGCTTTGTCAAGATTGATGACAGACCCATACTATCTAGAATCTCTCCCATTACCTCACACGGTACTTTGCAAATAGCAGGCATTCAAAATAATTGTAGAGTTGAATTAAAACCTAATGAATACAAGATCTTACAGTAAATTGTAGCTCTGACCTAAATTACATCACATGGCAAATCTGAAGATATTAGTTCAAGAATGAGAGATGAAATGTTTCCATCTGTTGTTAATTTGCCAGCTACAGCTTCGGCCAAATATTAACAAAGACAGTCATTGGAAAGAAAGCCTCCTTTACATCCAGACTTAATGAACATTTGATAACACAAAGTACAGCAGCTGGATACATGATTTCTGGCCTTGCAGAGTTTGAGGTTTATAAGAAAAGTCCAATCCCAGCCAACTGAGAAATGAGAAATTGTTAGTGCTCTGTCATTTCCTTGGCTATACAGAAAGGAAAATTAAAAGTAGAAAATAAGAATGTTGTTATTTTGTACTCTGTTCCTGGTTAGAGATAGTGTCCTCTGAATGCACCCTACCTTCCCAGCATTATCACCCGCAGGCCACCCTCACCATCCTAGGCTCCTGCCCACCGAGGCTGCCTTGCTGATTTCTGACTATGCCTCTCAGTGTCTCACTTCCAGACACTTGCTTTTGTGGCAAGTAATAGACTAAGCAAAGATCTTCAGTGACACACTTCTGGTCATTATATCATTAAGGTTAAACAGAGTCACTGAGGGCCTGTGAGAACTGGCTCCTGGATCAGCTAACTCTGTCGTGATATAATGAGAGGGAAAAAATCCTGCTTGGCACGTGGTACATAATGCCTCTGTGGAGGTGGTGTCTCACCGTTCCTATGGGTAAAGCCTCGAGAAGCTGGTAAAGACTAGATAAGTCCCTGCAAGGTATAGGCGTCAGATGGTTCGCAGTCTTCTGAGGAAGGAAGAAAGACAAGAAAAAGGTACCTGCAACTGGGGTGGGTGGAGGAGAAGGAAGAGGGGGAGACAGAAACATGAGCGAGTGCTGTGCTCAGTGGAATACATGAAGTGCCCAGGGTGACGCCTCCCCGGTCCCATGCACACTCAGAAAAATCGACAAAAATGACAAAGAGCTTGAGGTCATTGGATTTCTCATGAAAATCAGCAAAGTGACCAAATTCTGTGTCAGAGTTTTTGTGGGAAATGAAGTCAAGACAGCAAGCTCTGGGGCAGAGGGCTGAGTCAGAGGGCGTCTGGAGCCTCAAATTGGTGAGAGTTCCTAGGAATCCTGAGGACTTCCCCACCACGTGGAAATTAGGGGCTTTGAAAAATTTCCCCCAGAACACAGACATAGAGAGGCCCTTAGCTAAATCAGTGTCACAGCAAGTTTATCATCTAATATTCTAGGGATATTGACCCATGACCTATTTACATAAACACTACTTTCATTATAAGAAAGGAAAATAGTGCTTGAGGCAGTATAATGTAACACTTCTGAGCACAGACTCTGGAGCTGGACGCCCAGGTCTAGTTCCTGGCTCTGCTGATTGCTAACTGTGATTTTTCTGTTGTTTTGAGACAGCCTAGTACCTCGGCATCAGAGTTAACAGCAACCTCAAATTCTTCAGCTCAAGAATTCTCTTGCCTCAGCCTCCTGAGTAGCTGGGACTACAAGCCACCACAACACCTGGCTATTTTTAGAGATATGGTCTCACTCCAGCTCAGGCTGGTCTTGAACTTGTGAGCTCAGGCAATCCACCCACCTCGACCTCCCAAACAAAGTGCTGGGATTACAGCATAACCACTGCGGTCAGTTACTGACTATGTGATCTTCATACCTCACTTGACACTTTATGCATCAGTTTCTTCACTTGAAAAATGGTGATAATGTGCAGCGCCTGTAGCTCAGTGGGTAGGGCATCAGCCACATACACTGAGGCTGGTGGGTTTGAACTCAGCCTGGGCCAGCTAAAATCAACAATGACAACTGCAACAAAAAATAGCTGGGCATTGTGGTGGGCACTTGTAGTCCCAGCTACTTGGGAGGCTGAGGCAAGAGAATCACTTAAGCCTAAGAGTTGGAGGTTGCTGTGAGCTGTGACAGTACAGCACTCTACCTGATAGAAGTGAGACACTGTCTCAAAAAAAAAAGAAAAGAAAAATGGTGATAATAAAAGTACCTCTCTTTGAGCAAAGAGTTTAACAAAACCTGTTCTCTTTGGCTGGGAGACTTAAACATGAAAGTGTTATATAACAGAATGATCTATTGAAGTCTAACATTTTAATAATTATATCACAAAAATTATGTGTGATATACTATTGGCAATATGACGTATATATACATAGATACAATATTGTATATTCATTATATAATACCCTGCACATAATTTGCTGCTCCTCTGGCAACCCCCTAAGTTCCGTTATTTGGAAATGTTTAGGCTCGGTGCCTATGGCTCAAGTGGCTAAGGCGCCAGCCACATACACCTAAGGTGGCGGGTTCGAATCCAGCCCAGGCCCATCAAACAACAATGATGGCTGCAACCAAAAAATAGCCGGGTGTTGTGGTAGGTGCCTGTGGTCCCAGCTACTTGGGAGGCTGAGGCAGGAGACTCGCTTGAGCCCAGGAGTTGGAGATTGCTGTGAGCAGTGAAGCCACAGCACTCTACCCAGGAGGACAGCTTGAGGCTCTGTATCAAAAAAAAGGAAATGTTTAGGTGATTACAAAATGGACCCCAAGGCAGGACTGCCCGTTTTAAAAGTCCAGCCAGCCCTCAGTGCAGCTGAGCTCCCCTCAAATGAATTATCTGATCCCTAAGCATTTTTAGTGACTTTATCTGCCTAAAATCTATCCTTTCATTCCTATCCTATCCCAAGCTCTTAGCATAATGCCTTACACATATTCATACATCCACATAAATTGAGTGTCTACAATGTGCAAAGCAGTCCACTAGTTGTTGTTTAAAAAGACCTACTTGAAACATGAATCCTGTGTTGAACACCTTCTATGGTCATCTCAGATTCTGTCAGCTTCGCCTTCCTCCTGGGCCCTCGCCGTCCACTTCTCCCCAGCCATCAGCCCCCTGCACTGCCTCTCACTCTACTCCCTGAGGCCGATGTCCAGAGCTTTTGGCATTTCCCACCACTTCTGTGCGTGCACTTGGATGCAAACCGTGTCACAGGTTATGTACATCTGGCTCCACACACTGAAGGGGCCAGAAGACATCATGGCAGTATGGGGGAGTGAGCTAACTGTGGGGAAAAACTGATGATTGGAGATAGCAGATCAGTTTCTTCTCCATCCCTCCTCAAATGGACCATGCTCAGTTATAGTGTCCAGGACACTACATCTGCAGACGACCTTTTAGAGAGGAGGCCCTTTGTGTCTCTTCACAATGGAATGACACTGTCCTGTGTTTGGCTTTCAGTCTTCCAATCCTCCTTCCTTTCCCTCTCACTTCTGCCAGCCTGGGATTGCCCCTCCCAGTGTAGCATTAAGCATTAAGTTTTGCCTCAGGCTCTGTCTTCTGGGGAGCCTGGCTAACCTCTGCTCACAGACCATGCCCTTAGCCCTTCTGTGTATTATATCACAGGAGGTGATATAATACACAGGGTGCATGGGTGTGCTCCAAGCCCCACTCCTTCCTTTCCCTCTGCCCTGCCAGTTTCACTCACTCAGTGCCCTGGTCTCCTGAGTATGTCTCTGAGTTGGCTCTGTGTGCTTATATCCACCTAGCCACCATGGGTTATTCCAGTCCCCTTGATATCTTGTGTTTACTTTTCCAGCTTCCATCTCTCCTTCTTAGGGTTAACAATATTTTTCTTTTTCTTTGGGAAATTGCTCTTCTTTTACCCTTGGTCCCCGGGCTCCGGGGGGACTGAACTTCCTTCCCACGCATCACAGTCTTGGCCCACAGTGTCTTCCACACCCATAATCATGGTGGCTGGTTTTGAGACACATATGTGACTTAATCAGTCCAAAGAGAACCAGTCTTGAGGTCTTCATCAGAACTACTGATAAATAAAACCTCTTTCTCCTCTTGGAAAGAAAGAAAGAGAGCCTAGACAAGGGGACAGGCAGCCTGACAGCAAAGCCAGGCTCAGGAATGTGAGAAAAAGGCTGGCTTGTGATAGGGAGTTTGGCCACTGAATGAATTCATGCCCTGAGGTTTTCCTTCCAGTTTTCTGAGTTGAATAAATTATATTTTTGGCTTTCTGTCCCTGTAACAGAAGGTGTACAAATTAATCCATATATATAATTATGGATAATGTATATAATCCACATAAATATGTTAATATCTCTCTCTATATAAATCCTAGGCATTAACTTAAGAACCTGGGGTGCCCAACGTGATACAATAGAAGAGCTTCCTAAAGCCTTCCCGTCTCTACGTCTTTCTACTCCAGTAGTGTGGGACTCACTCTGGTGAGTCATTTGGTAGAGACTGGGCCTGGGATCCTGGCCCCAAGGGCACACACTCCACCTGGTGCTCAAGTAGCCTTCATTCCGCAGCTGGCTGTCTTGTCTCTGCTTGCCTCTTCCCTTCCCCTCCTGACCTGTGTTTCTGTCTGGGTGCCTTGCCAACAGTCTGATGCAACTTCTCAAATTCTTCACACTGCAGGGAAATTTTATGGCTATTCAGGCACACAGTTCTTCCAGAGCAGGGCAGGTGGAATTTCTGGCACCTGACCAGGCTGGAGATTCAACAGCAGATCTCTTGCTTTGGGAGGTGGTGGTGGTTCTCAGAGGAACTTTCCAGCCTGACCGCCGCACGCCTTCCCAAGCTGGGAGCTGCTTGTTATCCCCTCGTGTTCCTCTCCTTCCCAACTCTCCTCCTCACACTGTTTTACTTCTGCATTTTGCTTTGCCCTCACTAATGTTTCCTCAGCCTTTGCTGACCCTTTGGACCCTCCTCCCTTTGAGCTGCCCTTAAGGAAAGCAGGTATTACCAGTTCTGTTCTAACCAGAGGTGCAAGACCTGGACATTGGCAAAACTCAGTTACTGGAAAATAGAGCTGTTTATTCTGACTAAAGCTCAGGGTGTCCCAGTGTGTCCAGGCCAGCACCAAGGACAACCCGAAAGCTCTTCCCCTTTCTTGCCAAGTGTCCAGCAAACCCTAGAATCCATGTCTATCCTGCTGTACTCTGAGCAGAGTCCTCATGCAGTGGTCAGGTGTGTCCTGGGAAGAGTCTAAAGCCCATGAAGAGGTCCTGCTTATAGCTGAGTGAAGGTTAATGGGTGAAGTCTTGAAGCACAGATTAAAAATGTTCTCACTCCATGCACTACGACAAATGTTTCAAACATGTTAGCTCCTTTAGTCCTGAACAATTTCTGGACGTTTGCTTGGTGACACTCATAGTGGTCACACCCCTAGTCTACTGGACAGACACTCCGGGAAACCAGTTGAATCAGACCACTTTGGTGGTAGAATTCAGATGTGATCTGCGGCCAAACAATAACAGCAAAATGTATCGAGCATATTCTATATTCAAGGCTCTGGCTAAAGGCTAGTTGTTCACGCAAGAAAACATTAAATTAAGACACCATCGAAAATAGTGAAATATGCTTTGAACAAAATGAGCAAGAGGCAGATACAGACCAATTAGAGAAGGTGGCTATTCAGGAAAGGCTTTTCTGAGGAGGTGACATGAGGTAGAACAAAAAGCACGAGAAGGCAGCGGATGTGTAAGCAGCTGAGGAAGGCAGTGTGCTGCAGCCAGAGAGAGCAGTATGTGCAAAGGCCCTGCGGCAGGTGTGTTAAAGAAACAGAAGGAAAATCAGCAGAGCAGAAGTGCAAGCTGGGAAAGAAAGCTCCAAGATGAGAACTTAGGTCTGGTTGGTGGCAGGATGGAAGGTTCTCGGGAAATGCATGTGGAACTCTGTGTGAAAAATGAAGTCATTGCCATGAGAGAATAACATGGAAAACTTGAAATTCCAAAGTCACCTTTATTTCAACGCATATGAAGAATGGGCTACAGAAGGTACAACAAGCTGGGGAGCCTGTCAGGAGGAGGCTGCAGCCTGTAGGCAGTGACCCTGGGGAGGAATGAGGGAATGTTCCATCCAATAGGCCTCCCCCACTGGATCCGAGGTGACACATGAGAAAAAGAGGAATCAGGATGAGACTAACCCGTGGCCGCATCATGACAGGAAAACCTGAGAGGTAAATTTATTTGTGGGAATCCATTCAGTTTGAGGATTCAGTTTTGGATGTTTGCAAGACAATCAAGTGGGTACCAGTGGTGGGCCTGAGCTGTAGGCAGGGATTTGGGTGTTGTCAGCATCCAGATGGCATTTAAAGCCAAAGGAACAGATGAGGTCCCTAGGAGAGTGTGGTACAAAAACAGGAGGGCAGAGGCTCCTCCCCTCAAGTGTTCTCCTTGTGTCTTTGTCCTTTCTTTGGGTGCAAAAGGTACATTTCCCTTCTTCCCGCTCACAGAGGGGCCAGATAGGCCTTGAGCATGTGGGCCAGGTCTGGTCACCCCCTCAGAAATCCAGTCCCCAGCCTCTATCTACTAGTCCTTCCAGAGCTAGTTTTTCCTTCTGAATCCCCAAGGTCACAAACATTCTTCATGCTTAGGGGAGAGGGAAGAAGGAGAAACCCCAAAAAACACTGCCCCCAGCACCCAGCCACAAAACTAGACCCACAGACGACGTCCAGTGTGAGTTCTCAGAAAGAAGCTTCCTCTGCCGGCCAGGTCTCCGGCGATAATTCCCTGTCCTCCTATCAGCCTTTGGGATGAATCACGCTCCCAGGCGGCTTCTTTGCCCTCACAGCCAGTTTGTCAGTGTGTGGCACGGATCAGGTGGAGGCGAGGCCTGAGAATGTGACTGGCTCTGAGTCAGCCAGGACCACTTTTAGATGAGCATATGTGTTGTTGAAAATGGGTCCTGAAACCAGCGTGCACCTGTAAAGACACCACAGATCTTTTGGCGTGCTGCCAGAGTGTTGAGCCCCCATTGTGTCCTTCTCTGCTCTAGGATCATCCCTGATCTTTGTGAATACCCCCCACTCCTGGCAGGTTCATCCGCATACCTGCTCCTACCCACAGCGCCCAGACTAAGCCAGCGGCTAATTCCCGTAGCAGAATGAAGCAAACAGGAAGTGTCCTCACGGGGGCTGTATGTTACCCACAGCGCTGAGGTTTCCTTTCGGTGCTCTGCACCCCGGCTTCTGTTCATTTTGCTCTGCCCCTTTCCTTCCTGTGCTGTGTTAGGCCACTTTTCGGGATTTTCTCTGCAGTGCCTTAAGGCCACAGGTTTCTCATTTTCCCACTATTTTCCTTGACCAATCACCTCCGGGTGGCCCAGGCAGGTGGTCTGATTGGAAACCCAGCCCTGGTGCTTGACTGTTTGTGCATCCGGGCTCCTGGTTCCCTTGGGGTGCAGACCGCTGTGCAACCCAGATCCATAACTTCTGCGCACTCTTTGCTCTCGCAGCCCGGCTTCCTTCCTGCCTTTACTCTAAACCACCACCTCCACAGTTCTCTGTGCACACACACAAAATGCTTTTTGTTTCATGGCTGCTTTAAATACTTAGATGCTCTGTTGTGCCCTGTGCCTCTTACTTATATATTTTGTGACATTTTGACTCCCCCCAAGCTACTCTATGGTTGCCCCCCACAGAGACGTCTGCCTCCTGCAGCCTTTCCCTGATGGCCAACATTTGTGTGTGTCACTGCTCCTAAGCAGGCTTGCCATTAATTCTTAAAGGTGTTTCTTTCTCCTGGCCTAGAAATGTCTGCTTTGTGATAGCTCAACATTCAGAGCTTCTCATGAGACCTGTGTTCAGCCAGGGAACAGTAGACAGGGTGAGGAATAATAAAGTACTGGTGGTCCAGCCCTTATCGACTTTACTATTGCCTCTGGTATGGGTAGCATTAATGAAACCGTTTAGGGAAAGGATGTGGGGTTGTCACTTGTGCTGTAGATTAAATTGTTCTTGGTCTCCTGAGTGCATCAATTATACTTCCTTTCTCTCAAAAAAGTTGAGCGTGGTCATGTGATTTGTTTTGGACAAAGAAATATGAGCAGAAGTGATCCGTGTTACCTCTGAGTGGAAACTTTAAGAACCACTGTGTATTTTGGCATACTTCCTTTTTTTCTGCCAGGGCCAGTATCGTCTAATAGAAATATAGTTCAAGCCACTGTGCCCTGTTAAGTGTCATTTTAAAAGTAGGCACAGTAAAAAAGGTAGAAGAAAAAAGCAAAATTAATTTTAGTAATATATTCTATTGAATCCAATTTATCCAAAATATCATTTTAATAGGTAATCAATATTAAAAGTATTTGTGTACATACTCGTTTTAAGAATTTTTAAGACTTAATAATTAAGTCTTTGAAATCTGGCATGCGTTTTACAATCACATTACAGTTCAGGTTATCTACATCTGAAGGCCGTGACAGGCAGATATGGCCATTGGCTACCAAATTAGACAGCCAAGGCCCCAGCAAGGATGGCAGTTAGGGAGGGTGACATAAAGCGAAGGCCACAACTGATCTTCAAAAGGTATGTAGGTGAGAGTGGGAAGTAAGACTTTCTTGGTCTTAGTCACTGAGACTTTGGGGTTGTCTGTTGCTGCAGCATAACTCGTCTGCTACATAACTAACAGAAAGAGTGACAGAAGGCAAGAGATCCTGATGTAACAACAAGCGGAAGTATGGAACTATTAGCCAAAGGCCCAAGAAAATGTAGCAAGGAAATTTAAAGGATAATAATTCCTTTTATGTAGTGGCAAAATATTTGGTAAGTCTCTCACATCTGAAAAAACTTAGAAGGTTGTACATAATGCCTTTGTAGATTTAGGGAAAGAGATTAGATAACAAAATGTTAGTAGCATGTGTTGGTTGCTATTGGGTGCATTTATCAAGGTATTATAAGAAAACAAATCAACTTGGAAGAGAACTGCTTGATTTGAAAGTAAAAAAAAAAATTGGAGCTCACCTGTAGTCCCAGCTACTCGGAGGCTGAGGCAAGAGAATCACTTAAGGCCAAGAGTTGGAGGTTGCTGTGAACTGTGATGCCACAGCTCTCTACCGAGGGTGACAAAGTAAGACTCTGTCTCAAAAAAAAAAAAAAATTGGAGCTCATATGGCAGATGTTTATTTCTTATTATTAACCCCAAACAGTAAAAGACAAAACTAGGAAATGCATTTTAGGGTCAAAGGCAGATTCACACACAGCCTCACTTCAAAGTAGCAAGTCAAGGCACAAACAGGAAAACTTCTAAATGGATTAATTAAATAAATCTTTTTAGTTGGATAAAAGAGTTTAGGAAAAAGACAATAAAAACCTTGCTCTCTTATCAGACTAGTAGACCTAAGGAACCCAGAATATTTTATATGTGTGTGTGTGTATGTCCCTAAATTTTTAGTTTTTTTACCCCAAAATCCATGACCCAGGCCTTTAAAAGTCTATAACTTTCTTCTCCCAGACATTTTTGCCTCTATCAACTAATAAATTATCCCTTCAACCTGCACCACCTTCACCCTCGCCAGCACAATCAGCCTCCAGTGCACTGAGGCTGACTTAAACAGATCTTTTAATGCGTTTCTATTAGTCACCACAGGAAGCCCTGAAACCCATGTTCTGTGGTCTAAATGTCTGTGACCCCTCAAAATACACACATTGAAATCCTAAGCCCCAAGATAATGGCATTAAGAGGTGGAGCCTTTCAGAGGTGATCTGGTCACGGAAGCGGAGCCCTCATGAATGGGATTAGTGCCCTTCTAAAGGAGGTCTAGAGAGAACTTCTGTTCCTTCTGTCAACTGAGCTTAGAATGAAAAGATGGACATCTGTGAGGAAGCAGGCCCTCATGGACACTGCATCTGCTGGACCTTGACCTTAGGCTTGCCAGCTTCCAGGGTTGTGAGATATATATTTTTGTTGTTTATTAGCCACATAGCAGATGCCGTTTTGTTACTTCTCTGCTGCACACTAAAGTCCATATGCCTTTTTACACCTCCATTGAGCCACCCACCCCCAAATGTGAAACCCTCCAGCTCCTCTTCAATTTCTGAAACACTTCAAGCAGACCCCTACTGAACCCCACTATTTCACACTTTCACAGCTCCTAAAACTCTGCATATTAACATCATATTATCTTACATACTCTTCCTTAAGTATTCCCTATACCTTCTTGCTCTAAAGAAAACCTAATTCTACCCCAGAGGTCTCTGATTTCTTTGCAGGAGCAGTTGCATATTTCTCCCACAGCCTATAGGTAGGGTAAGTGTCCTTTAGTCTCATCACTGTTTCATATCATTCTCCCTCTAAGCTCATGTCATCAGATAGCAGCATTGAATATACTTCACTGTTGCTGTCACATATATAGGACATGGATGTTAGTCCTGGTTTCTTAAGGACTTTATCTCCTGTTTACAACACTATATCCTATGTGATTCCTGCTAAATACACCTGTCTGGTCTTTCCAATGACCCTGGCCCCTTAGTCCCTTGAACTTGTATTATCCACTGCTCTGGTTTTACTGTCTGCACAAGCTGCTTGTTTCCACAGAAGTATCTTAGACCATGCTACTATGAAGAACTGTAAATACTGCATAATCTCATTTCCAGGTATCCCAAGCTCTGGGGGCCAGAGAATAGTCCACTTCCTCTAGAACTCACAAAATCCTTGACAACAAAAGATGAACTACAACCCACAGATACTATTTTTTAACTTTTTTTTTTTTTGCAGTTTTTGACTGGGGTCGGTGCCCCACTCCTTGAGCCTCAGGTGCTGCCCCATAGATACTATTTTTTAAAATGTCTCCTTCATTTAACAGTCATTTCCCCTTTCTTACCAAACTTAAATAACATGGCTGAATTGTGTCCCCTCTTAAATTTATATATTGAAACCCTAACTATTAGGATCTCAGAATGTGACTTCATTTGGAGACAGAGCCTTTAAAGAAGTAATTAGTATTAAATAAGGTCATATGGCTGAGCCCCAATCCAATCTGACTGACGTCCCTATGAAAAGAGGAAATTTGGACATACAAAGACGTGTGTATAGGAAATATGCACCACATGAAGACACAGCAAGACGGGGCAGGTACAAGTCAAGAGGAGAGGCCTCAGGAGAAACCAAGCCTGATAACGCCTTAATCTTGGAGTCTTAGAGCCTCCAGACTTGACGAAATAAACTTCCATTATTTAAGCTCTCCTATCCCTCCCCAAACTAGTCTGTGACTTTCAAGATTTAAAAAGAAAAAATTCTTCTTTGGGATAAGCAGGAAGCTCGTCTCCAAGAAAGCGTCTCCAAGGAAGGTGTATTCTCTAACACTTCAGCGGTGTGAAGCAGGATAATGGATAGATTATCAAATTACATTTGATCGAAGTGTACAGGGCCCTGACAACATTTACCTGGTGGGATTTTAGAATTTTAAATGAGTTTAAAATTTAAAGTTTAAGTTTAGATAAACTTCTGTGTGTCTATCATACTTGCCCAAATTTCAATGGGGAGACGATATACACTGGCAGGGGTCCTCAAACTTTTTAAACAGGGGGCCAGTTCACTGTCTCTCAGACCGTTGGAGGGCCAGACTGTGGGCCCCCGGACCATAGTTTGAGGACGCCTGAATACAGCATGAAGAGAAAAAACACCGGCATACCTGAGGGATGGTAGAGATACAGAGAACAAAGGGAATGGGAAGCCATGAACAGGCAATTTGATTCTTTCTGGAGCAAGTTAAGGAATAAAGGTTGGAATTACCTTTAGCTACATGGGCTACTGGACTGTCTCCCAGACCATAATCCCTTGCAGATATGCTCTCAGGGACCAGGGCACCATGTGAGTTGCAGTAAAACAAGTCAAACCTGGCACAGATCCTCATCTGTACCTGCTGTGTATATACTGCAAGTGTCAGCCACACTGATTGTCCCAAGTGTATAGATGGCCTTGCTCTCCACTGAAACCCTCCGATGGCTCCATTCCCTCTGAGATAAAATTTAAGCTTCTTTAACACAGGATACAAGGCTTTGCCTGATAGGACCCCTGTTTTCTCTTGCAGCCTCATTTCTTGCCATTCACTTCCTTATGTTTCAGGAACATCAAAGTATTTTGAGTTTCTTCCTCATCGCACGATACTTCTCTTCATTCATACTTTCCTGGAATACCTGCCTTCCTCCTTTTTGCCAAACTCCTAGTAATTGTTAAATACTCAATTCAAGGGTCATTTCAAAGAAGTCTGTGCAGACTACCCTGATGATAGGACATTCTTATTTAACACACCTCAGGACTATACATCTATCATTAAGGTTATCATTTTGAGTGAAAAGTATGTACTTAGGTGTTACGATGTTCTCGGGGGCTTTTTAAATGTTTAGTAAATGTTTCTTGAATAAGTGTTTCTGGAAGACAGAGCCAGTGATCCGAGGCAAGAATGGGTGAGGGAACCCTAAAAAGGAAGATTAGTAGAGACTTAATAAATGTTTCTTGAGTAAGTGGCAACTGAGCAGTTTTGTGTGTGTGTGTGTGTGTGTGTGTGTGTGAAATAACAGAATCCAACTATAATTTAAACCAACTATATTAACTATAATTTATTACTAACATGGCAGGGATTTTTTTAATGCCAATATAGATTGTAATTTCCCATTAGGTCACCAAAATTCTGACACTAAGCCAATTAGTTTTTCCTTGCCAGCATCTCAGAGAGGAATCCCAAAGGCCTGGTCTTTTACCATAGTTTGCCAACGTTCCCAGCCTGGAGACACAGCAATCAGAAGCCGAGGAAACAACTCCTGTGGAGATCAGAAGGAGCTGGTATATGTGGTAGTCGGGATAACATCTTATCTGATTGTGCAATCTTGGCTAAGGCCTTGATGGACTTTGACACAGCTATGACATTAAATGTGTATTTTTGAACTATGACATGAAAAAACAGTTATTAAGTACTGTTTTACCAGATGCCAAGTTTCTTAGAAACTATCTGCCCAAGAAATCACACTATATCTGCTTTTCCTCTTGTGAAGTACACAGTCTCTTCCTTGTGACCCTTGGGACCTGATTATGTCTTTATGGGACATCCTGGCCATAGTGGATTGGTTTATGAGTGGAAACATGGCCCAGCTGTTACTGAGAACTTGGCACTTGTTCATGAGGCTGCATCAGAAGAACGGGACAAGTGGTTTAGGAGAAGGAAAGAGAAGTTTATCACTTTGCTGGCAAAGAAGGTAAAGGACTTAGCCTCTCAAAGTCCAAATTTCCTGTACATAAGCAGAAACACAGAACTTTTAAAAGGAGGGCCCTCAGTTTTAGGATATTGTGTTTCAACTGCAGTTGATGATTCTACTGCAATAAAGTCCCATCTTTACCAGGACCTCAGGGAACTCTGCACAGCCTGCCCTACCCCAGGCCTCCGAAGTATTTGGCTGCACAAAGAACAAAACACATTCTCTTGCCCCTAGCACCACTGCCAGAGGCAGGGATACAGGTCGCAGTTTCGAAGAAGAATGAGGAAGTTTTAAAGATACAGGAAACATTTTTGCCATTTTTTCAGGCCATTCCTTTTGTTATACAGCTGGACCAATAATAACATTGTCAACTCCAAATCTTACTGGATTGCTGCAGAGATTGTCACCTGATCCAGGACTGTTGGGCTTCATAGAAGAAAGATTAGAAGTTACGAGATTCAAGACTCGGAAGACTCTTTAGAAAAGTCTAGATACCTGTAAGTGAGAATGTAACCAACTTGCAAAAAGAAGTGAGTTTTATATGGATGACAAGTGACAATAACTTCACAATAAACATGACTTAAATGGATACCTCAACCAAAATGATGGATTTTTGAATATCATGGACCTTTAGGATGACTCTAGTATAAATGTAGCCACTCATCTTAGATTACGTAAAATAATTGCTTATAAAAAGAAAATGATACCAAGATAATAAATACCTCAGTGAAGGAGGCTAGACGTGGGCTTCATATTACATTGGCAGCTTTTGATTCCAAATCTCTTGGTTTGTTAAGGTACAGAAAACTATAGACCCACTTCTGTGGTGGGTTACAGACCATCAAAAACATCTTTGACACTTCTTCCATTGGGAGGTGGAATCTATGCCCCCTCCACCTGAACTTGTGTGGGCTCTGTGACTGCTCTATTCTCTATTCTCTGTTGGATAGAATACATGGTGGAAATGACGCTGGACCAATTTCTGGACCCAAGCCTTAAAAGATTGGCAGTTTCATGCCACGGCACTCTACCGAGGGTGATAGAGTGAGACTCTGTCTCTAAAAATAAATAAATAAATAAATAAATAAATAAATAAATAAATAAATAAATAAAAGATTGGCAGTTTCTACTTCCTGTCATTTGGAACACTCACTCTTGGAGGCCAGCTTACATGTACAAGGCATGAAAACCTTGAGAGTATCATGTTTTAAAAAGCCAAAACCATGTGAAGAGGTCCTGGAGGATGAGCTACCATGTTGAGCAAGAGAGAGACAAAGGAGGACTGAGATGTTTGGTATGAGAATACAACATACAAGGCATCTTAAAAGTGCATACTCAGCCCCTGAGGACTCTGGCTGACAACATGTGGATCAGAAGTGTGCTGGCTAGCTGAAGCCATCCTGAGTTCCTGACACCTAAATTTGTTTTTATTTCAGATTAATATGGGGGTACAAGTGATGAGGTTACATTGTTTGCATTTCTTAGGTAAAATTCAGGTGTAGTTGAGTCCTTCACCCAGGAGGTGTGCCGTATACCCTTACATTAGGTGAGAGCTCACCAATCTCCTTCCCTCTTCCCCTATCTCTTCTTCCCCCTCCCCCCACTTGAATTTCATTTCTCTCATGTGGGCATGTAGTTGTTTTTCTATTGGTTTCATATTAATATTGAACACATGGATACTTGTTTTTCTATTCTTGTGATACTTTACTAAGAAGACTGTGCTTCAACTCCATCCAGGTAAATACAAAAGACAAAATACCAATGTCTTCCATCTTTTTTTATGGTTGAATAGTGTTCCACGGTATACACATACACATACCACAGTTGATTAATTCATTCATAGGTTGATGGGCACTTGGATTGCATGTCTTGGTAATTGTGAATTGAGCTGCAATAAACATTCTAAGTGCAAATTTCCTTGTGATGTTTTTTTTCTTCTTTTTTTTAAATTTTTTTTTTATTAGATCATAATTGTGTACATTAATTCTCTCATAGGGTACAGTGTGTTGCTTCTATATGCAGTTTGGAAAACTCTCATCCAAGTGGCTAACACAGCCATCATGTCTTTCTCATAATTGTTATGTTTAGACATTTATATTCAACCTTTAGACAAATTCACATGTACCCAAATAGGATAATTATAGGCGTGATCCCCACAATATCATTCTCTTCACCTATCCTCCCCCTCCCTTCCTCCCTCCCCTTTCCCCGGAGTCTAGGGCTCCATTTGGATTGTAGCATTCCTAAGATAACTAATAATTAGTTTCATAATAGTGTTGAGTACATTGGATACTTTTTCTTCCATTCTTGAGATACTTTGCTAAGGAGGACATTTTCCAGCTCCATCCACGTAAACATGAAGGAGGCAAGGTCTCCATCTTTCTTTGTGGCTGTATAGTATTCCATGGTATACATATGGTAATTTCAGAAAAGGTTGTATTTTATCCTTTTGTAAATTCCCAGCACCCAGCCAGTACAGGGAACAAACTAAATTCTTCCAAGAGGAAGGAAAGAAAGAAGGAAGGAGGGAAGGGAGGGATGTAAAAAGAAGAAGTCTGGCCCATCATTGGGCTCAGCCAGCAGACAGGTAAAATAACTTGCTGGTTCTTAATATTTAAATATGGACAGGTACATGCATTTTCTGTTTAACCCAGAAAAAGTGCAGCTAGGACTACATTCATCATTTCTGTAGAATTTCCATCTGTAAACCCTTGGAGAGTGAACAATGAGAGAACATAATGAGACTAAAATCAATGTTGTCTTTTCTCTTTTAAAAAGATAAGGAAGGTCAAATAAAAACATTTGTTCAATAAAAAAAGAAATAAAAAAGATAAGGAAGGAATTTGAATGTAATTGTAATGTTTTCCTTCAAAGAGAAATGAGAAATGATTTTCAACTCTTTAATTTGATAAAGTCCTTTATGCTTCAACTCTATAGTCAGCCTTTAAATATTAATAAACCTCAGAAAGCAAGAATCAAATCCTTAACCCATCATGAATTAATTATTGCAATTTTAAAACTCCCATTTTCCGAAATATATCACAAAGTACAAAATGGCTTTTCCAAATCGTGTCTTCCTTTTGGTATTAATTCAGATGATTAAATAAAATTTTATGTCTGTTAAATTGAGTATTACTACTATAATTTGAAGTTTCCTGTTTTATGGATATTGTATAATTTCAATTATAAATTTTTTGCATTCAATAAAATAGCTATAATAACTATTTTAATCAACTTCTATTTGTATCCAAGTGCTGTATTTGCATAGTCGAAAAGATCGTATATTGCTAAGCCTGATTTTTACAAACAGCCCTTCCCTTCAATCACCCACCCTCACCATTCACCAAGTAACCAGTTTCAATTTCTTTAGCTATTTTCATTCATTTTACTTTTTTATTTCTAAATAATATGTGTATACTGGTATCTCTTGGTTCATCTCAACAGACACCTATTGATTTCTACTAATGAGGAATAAGGATTTTAGCTTGTCTCTGTCTTTTCTTTTCATCACACTTTAAATAAAATACTACCTCAAATATTGCCTGATGCAGGATGATAACCCGTTAGCAACAAGGTTCCATTACTGACTATAGCATTTTATAGATCTAATTTAGTCTCAGTGTTTTTGTGTCAGAATGCCTGCAGCACTGCCCCGATTTTTATGAATAAGCAATAAAAATGGATAATACAATTTGAATGTCCCAAAGCTGGGACATCTACAAGGTTCTTTTATGTTTCTATGTTAACTAATTTTTCCTCTGTCCATTTTAGGGGGTCTGGATTAAATTATCTTGTTTTAAGCGAGTATATAAAAGATGAGGTTTTCTTTTTTGTTTGTTTGTTTGTTTGTTTGTTTGTTTGTTTGTTTTGAGACAAAGTTTCACTCAGTTGCCCTGGATAGAGTGCAGTGACATCATAGCTCATAGCAACTTCATAGCTCATAACAACTTCAAACTCTTACCTCACAGCCTCCCCAGTAGCTGGGACTATAGGCACCCACCACAATGCCTGGCTAGTTTTTTCTATTTTTAGTAGATAGGGTTGGGGTCTCACTCTTGCTCAGGTTGGTCTTGAAATCCTGAGCTCAAGCAACCCACCTGCCTCAGCCTCCCAGAGGCTAGCTAGGATTTCAGGTGTGAGCCACTACACCCCAACCTAAGTTGAGTTTTTTTTTAAAGTTTGGCATTCAATTTTTGTAGTGTCCTGTGTAGGGGTAAAGGAAAACTTGCCCTTTCCTCTAAAACTTTACTGAGAGAGCAACTGACAATGAAGGCATATTAATAACAGAAAAGATTTATTTACTGTGTACATGGGAAAAAATCACAGAGTGATTACCCATTTTTCTAATAGAGTTCAAATACCTTTACACTTGCTTTTTGGGGGGTGGTAAATCAAGGAACACGGGTCAACAAATGGTTGTTAGGGAGGTTGCTAGGGAGGATGACAGATGGGGAGAAATAGATTGACTTGTAGATTGACCTGGGAGACAGGTATTTATGACCCATATGATTTGAGCCAGTTCCACTTAAATTCCAGACTCTTATTCCTGAAATGTTTTGAGATAAAGGGAAGGGAGAAGGGGAGTCAATTGTCCATTTTGATCCTCTCATCAGGCCAGTACAGTTTATGCAGATAGAGGGACGGCCTCCTCCAGTATTTCTTGACCTTACATGGCCTTCCATTGAAAACATTCTTTATACCAGGGAGTCATATATATTTTTTTTTTAATTTTTTTTTTTATTGAGACAGATTTTTACTGTGTCGCCCTTGGTAGAGTACTGTGGTGTCACAGCTCACAGTAACCTCCAACTCTTGGGCTTAAGTGATTCTCTTGCCTCAGCTTCCCAAGTAGCTAGGACTACAGGCACCTGCCATAATACCTGGCTATTTTTTGGTTGTAGTTGTTGTTGTTTGGCAGGCCCAGGTTGGATTCAAACCCACTAGCTCTGGTGCATTTGGCTGGCACCCTAGCCACTGAACTACAGGTGCAGAGCCCAGGGAGTCATATTTTGTAGTGAAATTTCCTCAGCTCTTTCATTCCCCAATCTGAAATTTCCTTAGAAGTTTCACACATGGCTCGGCACCTGTGGCTCAATCGGCTAAGGTGCCAGCCACGTACACCTAAGGTGGCGGTTCGAATCCCCAGCCCAGGCCTGCCAAACAACAATGATGGCTGCAACCAAAAAATGGCTGGGTGTTGTGGTGGGCACCTGTGGTCCCACCTACTTGGGAGGCTGAGGCAGGAGACTCGCTTGAGCCCAGGAGTTGGAGGTTGCTGTGAGCTGTGATGCCATGGCACTCTACCCAGGGGGATAGCTTGAGACTCCGTCTCAAAAAAAAAGAATTTAGGTGTTGCTGAATAGATGTTGTGTAAAATTTGATAATGGTTGAAAATTATAGTGAAAATAAGGTGTTTATATTCCATTTAACCCAAACTTCATTATTATATATAATTGTAAGCTTGTAAAAGTTGTCAGTTGGAAATGAAGTCAGTGCTTTAGAATGGACATCTTTTAATATATAACAGAAAATAGATGAGAATCAGCAAAACCCAAGATATTCTTATTTTTTTAAAACCTGAAGCTATTTATCTTTAGGCCATTGCAAAGGCAGGGTTGCGCTATTTAGTGCTGGAATAAGCTCAGACTATCTTTGAGTGAACTGCTTGATCCCCTAGCCATGGGACATTTAAGATGAGGACAGATCAGACCATAGAGTAATGTCTAGTTGGTCCTTCAAAATCTTGTACCTGAGTTTGTGAAGATCTATCTTGTAATTTAAGCCATGGATCAAGTGCCTTGAAGATATGCATTTGTTAGAGAAGCCCAGTACACCTCTCCCATCTGTATGGTTAACTTATGGTAGTTTTAATGAGTGGTCTTGTTAAAAGAAAGTCTTTTTAAGAAATACTTGTACCATCATTCCTTTAGCTAAATATAATTTTGTTTAAAATTTCAGAATTAGTTATATTTATATCTTACGATTTTTCCTCCCCTAAGAAGAAAACTATGTCTTATAATTTGGAGGTTCCAAGATCTCAAGATCTGCCTGGGCAGCATAGCAAGGTCCTGTCTCTACCAAAAAAAGAAAAAAAAAAATCAAAAAAAATCATTTTTTTTTTTTTTGGAGAGAGTCTTACTTTGTTATCTTTGATAGAGTGCTCTGGCGTCTTACCTCACAGCAACCTCAAACTCAAAAATCATTTTTTTTTGTTTGGTGAGTCTTACTTTGTTGTCTTCGATAGAGTGTTCTGGCGTCATAGCTCACAGCAACCTCAAACTCCTGGGCTCAAGCAGTCCTCTGCCTCAGCCTCCCAAGGAGCTGGGACTCCAGGTGCCTACCACAATGCCTGGCTAATTTTTCTATTTTTAGTAGAGACGGGATCTCACTCTTGCTTAGGCTGGTCTTGCACACCTGAGCTCAAAGCAATCTGGCCACCTCAGCCTGCCAGAGTGCTGGGATTACAGGCATGAGCCACTGTGTTCAGCCTGTTTTAAGCTTATTAAATAAAGCTCAGGTTTTATTAAATAACTTAATTTCCTTCTTTCTTAACAGGTAGCAGAGGGAAAACAAGAAGAAATCCAGCAAAAGGGACAAGCTGAGAAAAAAGAATTACAACATAAAATAGATGAAATGGAAGAAAAAGAACAGGAACTCCAGGCAAAAATAGAAGCTTTGCAAGCTGATAATGATTTTACCAATGAAAGGCTAACAGCTTTACAAGGTGAGTTAGCTAATCTAGAAATTGGTTTGGTTTGATTTTTTTTTTCTTTTTATCTATGAAATATCTTTTTTCTTTGTTTGTTCTGGGCTTTTATTTACAGTACGGTTAGAACATCTTCAGGAGAAAACTCTTAAAGAATGCAACAGCTTAGGTAGGTGTCATCCAAGTTTTATCATTAAACTTTTGACCATTTACTATCGCATACTGGGGACTTAATTTCTTTAAGGGATGTTTTACCTATTTCCTCTAGAAATATGATTGATTACCACCAGTGGGCACCATTGTTTAGTCCTTGACATGAATGAAATTTCTGCACTTGAGATGTTCTATTTAGAAATATTTAAATAAGAAAAATATTTGAGCAGCAAAATGTTTTTTATTTTAAGGTTCTTTGGAAGGCCACTAAGCAGTTGTAGCCTTTCTCTGAGTTAATAGAAAATGGCAAGTTGAACCCTTGTAAAAATAAATGTGAAGTGTTCTTTGCAGTCTTATCTGTGCAGGAATACAAAATGCCATGGTTACACTTGAGACCAATTTTAAAGTAATACTTTCTTTGATCAGGCAATGAAATACTGTCTTAATCCTAGGGATACAAGTTGATGACTTCTTACCTAAAATAAATGGGAGCACAGAAAAAGGTAGTGTAAAAAACTTAAATATTTTTCTTTCACGATATCCTTTTAGTATTTAAGCAGGATCATGAGTTTAGGGTTTTGAGTGTTTGGAATGAAAAGCATGCTGTCATAGACCTTTGAACCCTGTCTTTAAAAATCAAGCTTACTTTTATTTTCTAAGACTTAATGCTGTGATCTATTCTTAGATATCCCTTGTTGTATGGAAATTTCAGTTGTTCAAGTAATAAGAAAATAATAAAATTTAAAAGCAATGGCTGTTGTAGTCTACCTCTTTTATCTCCATTGTATTTTTCTTTTCTTTTCTTTTTTTTCTTCTTCAGACAGAGTCTCACTATGTCGCCCTCAGTAGGGTACTGTGGCATCATAGCTTACAGCAACCTCAAACTCTTGGGCTCAAGCGATTCTCTTGCCTTAGCCTCCCAAGTAGCTGGGACTACAGGTGCCCACCAGAACACAGCTGTTTTTCTGTTGCAGTTGTTATTGTTGTTTAGCAGGCCCGGACCATGTTCGAACCTGCCAGCCTCGGTGTATGTGGCTGGCGCTGTAACCACTGAGCTTTGGGCACTGCCCCCATTATATTTTTCAAAGAGCTACACTACCATTTCATTCTTTCAAGTTCTGCTTCCATTTGATAATTAACTGTTGTTTTTAATCTTTGAGCTTGTTTAAACAGCCCATTGAACTGTTGGACATGTCATGGAAATTGCTTTCTTTACCTGTTTATTTCCTTAATCAAAGATAATGGGATCAATCCTTTCTGCCATCAAAAAAATCTGTTATTAGTTCTTGGTTCTATGACCATTCTTTCTGGATAACATGGATTCTCTCTTCCCAAGACTTATAGCCACTATTGGTTTTCCTAGTGTGTTACATGGGATACTTTTTACCCAGTGGCTTCTGTAATCCTTCAGTCTTGAAGATCCCTAGTTCCCTCCTTCCAGTGTTAATTGCACACCAACTATATGCCAGATCTTGCAGTAGATGCTTGGAATACAAAAGGTATAAAACAGTTTTCTATGCTGACCAATCTGTGTATCCGTCATCTCAGTTTTATACAGAAGTTAGTGGAAGGTATCAAAGTTGAGGCCCAGAACTTCCTATTTAACATTTTTTTCCATATATGAGGGGGTATCATTATGGTTCCTGGGCAGCAATCAAATTCTGATAGAATTAGGAGGTGAGTATTTTTATTCTTTTTTTTTTTTTAAGTTTGTTTCTAATCAAAAACTGACAGAATAGGTTCAGGTAATCAAGGTCAAGACCTAATATTGTATATATAATGAATTTTGAAACTCGCAAGAAAAAAAGTTTATTAATCACTGCTTTTGATTGTTCTCTGCATGTTTTGTAAAATGCATTGACTTTTAAAAATTCCAATTTGATTTTCAATTTGAAAATTTTTAAAGGTGTAGTTTATATTCATTGCATCCAAATAACTAGTTACACTTATGTTTATCAACTAAAATGACTTAATCCTTATTTTCTAAAGACATACTGCCCTTAAATGATTTTTAGGGCTCAGCACCTGTGGCTCAAGTGGCTAAGGCGCCAGCCACATATACCTGAGCTGACAGGTTCGCATCCAGTCTGAGCCCTGCCAAACAACAATGACGGCTGCAACCAAAAAATAGCAGGACATTGTGTCAGGCACCTGTAGTCCCAGCTACTTTGGAGGCGGAGGCAGCAGAATCGCTTGAGCCCAGAAGTTGGAGGTTGCTGTGAGCTGTAATGCCACAGCACTCTACCCAGAGTGACAGCTTTGAGGCTCTATCTCCAAAAAAAAAAAATTTTTAGATTTTTCTGTTATTATTTTGCTTGTTTTTCTCTTTCTGGCTTGCACACTTTTATATAAATCCATCATCACCATTTTGACTTGTATGTGTTTATTAATGATGTTAGTGTTAACTCAACCTGGAACCTTCTATTCCTTTCCTTAAGAAAACCCTTTTACCTCACCTAATGCACATAATGCAATGGTACATTTCAAAACTATTAAGAAAAGAGTATAATTGTCTTACCACAACAAATAAGTAAGTGGAGGAATGGATATGTTAATCAGTTTAATGTAAGCATTTCACATTGTATATCAAATCAGTACACTTGTAACTATGTACATGTGTCAATGTACATAGTTATAATTTAATTTAAAAAACTGAAAAAAATAAAAGAAAATTCTTTTATATACATGGGAAGGGATGACCAACATGTAGAGAATATTTTGTAAATATTTTGTCATGAATATTTGTAAATAAAGGTACATTTAGCTATAATTTCCAAGTTTTCCTATATATGGTGACTTTAGGGGAAACTTTGGGGATACCCTGTATTATATAATTTTAACTAAAATTATTCTTTTCAATAGTAGAGAGAGAATCAGTTGTAATTGTAAAAAACTTTTCAAAATTTCTGGAGATATTAAAATTAATATTTCTAGTGAACTCTGTTTTTGAAATTACTTCAGTGTAACTGCTAGAAGTATAGGTTTTGCATTGTACCATTTTTCTGTCTTATCTGATAAGCATAATTTGAATATATTTTTATAGAATTGTACTGTCTAAGAAAATATAATGATTGCTACATGTATAATTAAACATTTTCTAGTAGCCACATTAAAATGTAAAAAGAAATAGGTAAAACAAATTTTAATAATATATTTTATTTAATTCACAGTATCCAAACTGTTACTTCAACATTTAGTCAATATTAAAATTATTATTAATAGATTAATTTTTATTAATGAAATATTTCACTTTTTCCTTACTAAGTCTTTGAAATAATTTTACATTTATTTCATAATTATAGCACATCTCTATTCAAACGAGCCACATTTGAAAGGCTCAGTAACCACCTGGAACTATTGGCTGTAGCATGGGGCAGCACAAGTTTTTTGTTTTTTTTTAGAGACAGTGCCTCACTTTGTCTCCCTTGGTAGAGTGCCGTGGCATCACAGCCCACAGCAACCTCCAACTCTTGGGCTTAAGCGATTCTCTTGCCTCAGCCTCCCAAGTAGCTGGGACTACAGGCACCCGTCACAAAGCCTGGCTATTTTTTGATGCAGTTTGGCCAGGGTCAGGTTCAAACCCTCCACCCTCAGTATATGGGGTCGGTGCCCTACTCACTGAGCCATGGGTGCTGCCTGGGCAGCACGAGTTTTAAAAAATCAAAATCCAAAGGAAATGCATGTGAATAAAATTCATTTTAAGTAGAATGATCCTCTATTTTATATTTCTATATCTTTTTTTTTACATTCCTACACCCTGTTTAGTGTCATAGACACTCTCTTTTCTCCCCAGTAAATATCTGATTCCTTTTGGATCATCAGTGGCATCTTTTATAGTTTTGCCAAAGAGAATTCCCAAGGAGCTGAATTCAAGAAATGGAGTACATAATACATGAAAAGTGTCATGATTCAAATTCTCTATATATGCCATCCAAAAGACTTTTTTCTCTCATGTGTTTAGGATGTACCCTTGTAGAGGTTATATAATTTGTCTGTCTTTTTGTATTAACCTGGAATTTTATCTAAACTATATTAAATACATTAACTCTATGTTGAATATTTTAATGTAGAGTTTAGATACTAAAATCAGAGTAGGTAAAGATGACTTTTAGCTCGGTAAGTGATGGTAGAATATCCTGCTTTAATAAATAGAAGTCCTTTGATATTAGCCTGAAATTTGGTTTCAAATAAGTTTATAAAGTTCCTTAGTTGAGTAAAAGTTTAGTTCCAAATGAGGTTTTTTGTTTTATTTTTGAGACAAGCTCTCTGTTACCCAGGCTGGAGTGCAGTGGTGTGATCATAGCTCACTGTAATCTTAAATTCCTATAGTCTTCCTTCTGCCTCAGCCTTCTAAGTAGCTGGGACTACAAGCACAATCTACCACACCTGGCTATTTATTTATGTATGTATATATGTGTGTATGTGGAAATGCTGCCTCACTATGTTAGCCAAGTGAGACTTGATTCCTGGTCTTAAGGGTTCCTTCTGCTCAGTCTCCCAGATTACTGGGTTTATAGGTGTGAGTCATGGCACCCTGCCCCAAATGAGTTTTTATATCTGACATGATATTATATAGTTTGAGTTCTGAATGTGTTATGACAGCTTAGATAGGATTTATATAAAACAGCTTTTAATCTTAGTAGTTACTATTCAATTATTATTCAATTAGAGCTTTTCTTGGCTGTAATTGGCAAATTCCATTTATTAATCTTTTTTAAATTTCAAATTTTTGTTGGAGTTAGTATTTTTGAGGCTATATTATATATTTCTTTATAATATTCTGAGTACATAATTCATTGGTCTTTTCAAAACATTTTACATTTTTGTCTTACACTGATAGTGATTGTAGACTGCACACAATGTAACTAGAGAAAGTGTAATGATAGATTGGAGTATAGAGGTAAAGAAGGTGGCTAACAGTAAAGTTGTTAAGGGTAGGTGAGGCATGATCAGAGTAGGAGGTGACTTCCTCTCATGCAAAGTTGATATGATTGAGGAGTGGGTTAAGATGGAAGAGAAATGAAAAGAGGCTTCTATAAGGAGTGGTGCTATTATCATGTGTCCTCTTTGGCAGATTCTAGTACTGTACTTTCATACTTTCCAAGTAGTTGTTATGTTGGAATATATTCTTAAAACTTAAGCTTCCAAAATCTGTTTGTTAGTTTTAAAAGATTCAAATATGTAGTTAAGGATATTTTCCAGATTCAGAAGTAACATTTTAAATCACAGTAAATGAAGATTATTGTAAGAAAAGGGCTGAAACTATATTAAATCCTTATGTTAGATTTTGATTCTCTTTATCCTTTTGTTTTAAATTGAATTCTGTTTGACGTGAGCAAAACCACTAAGACCAAATTCTTACTTTGAAATGTACAAATGCTAATTTTGATCATTTTGGCAGAGATAATGTTTTGACAGAATATAAAGTACAGATTAAGTGACTTGAAAGAGAAGACTATTTGTAAAATATAAGTATGAAAGTTAAAATACTATATTGGTACCTTAAAATTTTTAAGGCATTAGTTTATATGGTATTCTTTTTTTTTTTTGAACCTTAACCCCTAGGAGGAAATTTTATGGTATTTTGAACCTTAACCCCATAAAGGAAATTTTATGGTATTCTTAAAGTATTTACCCTTTGCCTCTTAGCTAAGATGAACAGCTTTGAGGAAAGACTCTTAGAGAATAATCACTTGAAAATTAGTTTAGTAATAACAAATATACAATTTTAAAATTATTTAAGGGTATCTGTTAATCTTTAATAGGGAAAAGTATGTTTTTAATGTGGGAGAAGACTTTTCAGAGCAATATGTTTATCTAATTTTCTTGAACCCTTTGGATAAAAACTGCACCTTTAAAAGCTAAGCATTCAGGGTACAAATTAATGATTTTTTAGTCATTTAACTTTAAATTTGTCTGCTTTAACTACTAAAATATATTCAACTTATATTGATCTTACTTAGAATTATCCATGTTAATATATTTCAGTTTTCCTACCTTTGCTGTTGGTTTTCACAGACAGCAACAAACTATATCCTTAAAGGTGTTTCTTTCTTTATTAGAGCACTTGCTTTCAAAGAGTGGCGGGGACTGCACTTTTATTCATCAGTTCATAGAATGCCAGAGTGAGTACAGAGTATTTTTCACATTGATTTTAATGAAGTCAGGGGCTAAAATTGAAAAGTGAGAAGAAAAATGAGATTTCAATGTGTTTATTATAATAGAAGTGCACAAAGGGCCATCTTCAGACAGCAGCAAATCTTTTTATAGTGTTTCTCTTTTCTTTCTTTTGAGAAAAATATTTGTTTGTCCTCACAGATGGACCCAAACATTTCATATTAGCCCATACCCCCCCCAAAAAGGAAGTTTCAGGCTTGTTACTTTTGAGGTTCTTAAATACATTTTTAGATTAAATGAAGCACAAAAACAATTACAGTAGAACCTCCATAATTGACCATCTCCCTACATTGACCACCTCCGTAAGCTGACCTAATTTTCATAGACCAGACATGTACCACATATACTCAATGGAAGTTCCTTATGCTGACCACCTTTATACATTGACCAGTTTGTTACCGTCCCTTTGGTGATCACCTTACAGAGTCCTACTGTATTTAGTTTGGGTATTCAATTCTGAAGATGGCTCACAGGGTAGCAGGAGCTTTCTAGGGTAGGAATAGTAATAGATTGTCCTACAGTGTGACATGAACTACCTTCCCTTAGGGGACGACTATCTTTAAGAATATTTTAAAGATAGTTTGGCTTTTGAGGCAATTTAGACCTCTGCTGAATTCTGAACAAAAATATTGTGAATTCCTTTTTACTTGAAAATCGTGTAGCTGTTTAGTCTAGCACAATTTCAAGTTTGTGATATTCTTTTGGTCTTACTGTGACTAATAAAGATCATCATGTGTAGTAAAGTTTTGTTAATGAAGTCTGTATCTTTTCCTATGAGGAAACAATTTCTCAGACATTTTTCTCTTTTTATTCTAACTTTGAAATGAATGGTTTTCTACTATATTATGCACATAATTTCACTGTGTGCATGTACACACATTTGTGGTACATCCCTCTCTCCCCCTTACAACTTCAGGAGCACTTGGAGATTGTAAGGATCATACCTGGTAATTGCAAGAGACATAAATTCAGCAGATCAAATGTTATATTATTCAGAGATCCTTCAAGGAAACTTGGAATTTCATTTATTGGTTTTAGAAAAGCTTCTGTTTGGGCAGCTTTAGATACTATAATATTAAATGTGAATTTAATAATACTTTGAGGCGGCTCGGTGCCTGTGGCTCAATCAGCTAAGGCGCCAGCCACGTACACCTAAGGTGGCGGGTTCGAATCCCCTGCCCGGGCCTGCCAAACAACAATGATGGCTGCAACCAAAAAATGGCCGGGTGTTGTGGTGGGCGCCTGTGGTCCCAGCTACTTGGGAGGCGGAGGCAGGAGACTCGCTTGAGCCCAGGAGTTGGAGGTTGCTATGAGCTGTGATGCCATG
>CAUYQV010029559.1:0-48017 GCA_963574575.1 Galagoides demidoff | reverse complement strand
GCATCACAGCTCATAGCAACCTCCAACTCCTGGGCTCAAGCGAGTCTCCTGCCTCAGCCTCCCAAGTAGCTGGGACCACAGGCACCCGCCACAACGCCCAGCCATTTTTTGGTTGCAGCCATCATTGTTGTTTGGCGGGCCTGGGCTGGGGATTCGAACGGGCCACCTTAGGTGTACGTGACTGGCGCCCTAGCCGATTGAGCCACAGGCGCCGAGCCGTGTCTCCATTCTTGTGGTGCTTTACTAAGAAGAAGGCTTTCCAACTCACTCCAGGTTAATACAAAGGATGTAAAGTCTCCATCTCTTTTAATGGCTGGATAGTATTCCATATGTATACTATGTGTATAGTATACATATATACAAGTGAACTATGATTGTACATTGTCCTCCAGCCTAGATGACAGAGCAAGACCCTTTATCTAAATAAATATATAAATAAAAATTAAGGAAGCAAAAGATTTCTCCAATGTTTGGTCTCTATTTCTTCATATAGTATACTGAGAAAATAGAGATTGCTGTTTTCTATAATGGTTCAATTCTTTATTGTGATAGTAATGAACCATAGGCTTAGACACCAATGGTTTTCAACCAGTGTGCCATGACAGAATCTTAGGTGTGCCTCAAACATTTTTAAAGATCATTAATTAAATTATTTTCAGAAGTTCAAAGCACAGTAAGCATATTCCTTTTTTTTAAAACTCTTTTTTTAATCAACATAATTTAAGTGTGCCACTTAAAGTTTAACTATAGGTTCAAGTGTGCTGTGAGATTTTTAAAAAGTTGAAAAACTCTGTTACGACCCTCCATAAACCATTTGAAGTCGTTTGAGAATACCTCTGGGAAAATATTGCCGAGTTACTGACTGACTCTGCATAGAAAACAGGCTTTCATTTCTCTAAACTAGTTGTGCCATCCAAAATGTTGACATAGACGTATGAAAGTTCACTGCAACATTGCTTATCACAGTAATTATCAATACTACAAAGACTTTCAAATACACTGTTGATGAAACAAGTTACTATATAGTCAAACATACCAAGCAGTACTACGAATATCTGAGAACAATATTTAATAGCATTGAAACATAACAAAACTGTTGAAAGAAAAAAAATCAGATTACTGTCATCCTTTTAAAATCATATATTTATGTATATGTGAGCACTGGCTCACATAGAAAATACTCTAGCCTGTGGTACTAAGATATATCTTTATTTATTTCAAAATATAAAGGGGGTGTATATATATATATATATATATATTTTTTTTTTTTGCAGTTTTTGGCTGGGGCTGGGTTTAAACCCACCACCTCCAGTCTATGGGGCTGGCATCCTACTCCTTTGAGCCACAGGTGCTGCCCAGTATAAATATTTTTATTCTGTGGATACCATGCATAGTGCATAAGTCAGTCAAAATGGATTGAAGCCTTAAATCTAAGACCTGAAACTACAAAACTAATAAAAAGAAAACAATGGAGACTGGGCAAGGACTTCCTGAGTAGTGCCCCTAAAGCACAGGCAACCAAAGAAAAATTGGTCAAATGGGATCATACCAAGTCAAAAAGCTTCTGCACAGGAAGGAAACCATTAACAAGTGAAGAGACAACCTACAAGATGGGAGAGAATACTTGCAAACTACCCAGATGACAAGGGATTAATAACTAAAACAGTACACAAGGAACACCCACTACTCAATAGGAAAAAAAAATCAAATAATTTTATTTAAAAGGGGGCAAAGGATTTGAATAGCCATTTCTCAAAAGATGACATACAAATAGCCAATAGGTATATGAAGCAAAATGCTCATCAGAGAAATGCAAATCAAAACTATGAAGAGATATTGTCTCACCCCAGTTAAAATATTTATTGTCAAAAAGACAATCAGGAATGCTGGTGAGGATGTGGAGAAAGGGGAGCCCTTGGACACTGTTGGTCAGAATGTGAATTAGTATAACCACTATTGAGAACGGTGTGGAGGTTCCTTAAAAAACTAAAAATAGAACAACCACATGACCCAGCAATCCCAGTGCTGAGAATATATTCAAAAGTGGGAAATTCTACATATAGAAAAGATATCTGCACTCCCACGTTTATTGCAACACTATCCAAAATAACCAAGATTTGGAATCAACTTAAGTGTCCATCAACAGATGAATGGATAAAGAAATTGTGATACATGTGCACGATGGAATATTATACAGCCACCAAATGATGAGATCCTGCCATTTGCAACAACACAGATAGAACTGAAGAACATAGTGTTGAGTAAAGTAATCCAAGCACAGAAAGACAAATCTCACAAGTTCTCACTCATATGTGGAAGCAAATATTAGAAACAATCCTATGCAGACAAAGAGGAGGATGATGGTTGCCAGAGGCTGGGAAGGGTAGAGGGATGAGGAGAAAGAGGGAGGATGGTTAATGGGTGCAAAAACATAGATAGATAGAACAATATCCTAGAGCACAACAAAGCGACTATAATCAATAATAAGTTAGGGTGTGCTTTAAAATAACTAAAAGTGGAATTGAAATTTTCCTAACACAAAGAAATGCATGAGGTGATGGGTACCTTGATTACCCTGATTTGATTAATACACATTGTAATACCTGTATCAAAACATTACATGTATCCAAAAAAGATACACAACTATCGTGTATCCATAATAAGTAAAAACTTTTTTAAAGAAGTATTGTGAGAATTATTATAGTACCTTGGACAGTCATGTGATTAGAGATGCTGATTACTCAGCTCTTTCAACTTTCTTAAAACTGAGTTTGAAAGCTGAGTGATAATTTTAGGTGATGAGCATTTATATAGAACTACCTATATGTCAGAAACTGTGCTAGGCAATTTACAAATATCTATTAAATCCTCATAATTACTCTAAGGTTATTCCCATTAATAAAGGTGAAGAAACTGAGGCATGGAGAGGTTAATTAGTTTGCTCAAGACCACACAATGAGTAGGGGATGAAGGTGGGACACTACCACGGGCAATGGGATGAAAGGCCATGCTTTTACCTCCTACACGGTGGTGGCCACCAACTAAAACATTTAGTATTTCACAAAGACACAACCACCCTTGTTAATTTATTTTGAACCATTATAAAATTGAACATTCAAGAGCCTGGACAAGACAGCACACTAATTCAGGCCACTGTTTCCTCCTACAAATGCAATCCTCATGTTCTCACAACAGAGGGAATCCAATTTAAAATTTGGAGGTCTCTGGAGGAGATGAAAAACAAATGAATTCCCAGTTGGAAAGAAAGAACAGCCCAGTAATGGATCCTGTCATCAGCACCTCAGAGTGGGTGAAGGTGAGACATTATACATAGGTCACTATGAAAGTGAGACAGGCTATGTTACAGTCTATTATTTCACTTCCAAGAAACACAGTCAGCAGCATCCTTTCTGATCTATCTGTGCAATTTTCAACTTGCTGGGCTCATTGGTGTTGCTGGGAGGGCTGCGTTTGTTTCTGGGTAGGTTTTGTGGTTCTTAATTTTCGTGTAACTCAAAATTTTCTCATGACCCATGTATACATATCCCTTGCTCATTCTTCTTTCCTCAACTCTTTGCACGTTGATAGCTCCAGAGAAGGTAGCAGAAATAATTTCTTTGCATGGTTACTAGATGTAGTAGCGATTCAAAAATATTTCATAAGTACAAGAAGATATCAGGGAAAGAACGTGGTGAGAACAAGAATGATGGCATGAGTTCATCCCTGAGGCACATTCCAGCTGTGACAAGTGTTGAGCCTGGGGGATTTTCACAGGTACTATGGTGAGTTTTGGTAAAGCCAATCCTTAGGGCCGATCAACCCTTCCGTTTCTCCACGTGTTATGACTTCTTCACAGAAGAATAGATGACTTCGGGACCCTGGGAGGGACGCAGAAGGAAGGGCCTAAGTCAGCAAGAGAAGGAACACAGTGGGGGAAGGAGGGATAGAGAGCTTCCCAGGAGTCCAGCTCACCTCGTTCTCCAGAAAGGGCCTTCTGGTGTTTGCTGTGGAGAAAACATAAATAGCACTGGGCTCTTCGAGATCCTACAAGAACTCATGCTCAGGCTTTACGCCACTGGGCATAAAACTGCTTCATGTGTGTGGAATTCCATCTTCTCCTGCAAAATCCTCTCTCAATGCTGCATACTCTGAAGTCTCTCTCAGACTCTACCCACTCTCCCGGCCTCCACCAGCACTTACTGACAAAGCCCTGCCTCCCTGGATCCAGCTTCCCACGGGTCACCATCCTTATAATACAGTTTTTCTTCCTTGGCCTCTCTGCCAGGGCTCACTTTGTGTTATTCCTCTATGTTTCTGAGACAACCGACCCTGGATCGCTCACCACAGATTAAAGGTCACACGGTAATTTGAGTCTGGCTGCAGGGGAGGCGTAGCGGTATCTGCTTCTGTCCCCCTCTTTCCAGGTGTGCGTAGTGGGGCTGAATCTCCTTCCCTCCCTAACTTCAGATCCTAACTTGGAGGAACTGAGGGGCTGATTAGCCCTAAGGATGGGCATCACTAAAACTCAGACCTAGATGGCCTGAAAGATAAGCACCTAGTGAAGCGGACTCTACCTTCTTGATTCTGCTGGACTGCTTACAGATGAGCACGACAGGGTAACTAACTCAACAGGAAGTAGTGCAGGGGCACGTCTCAAGGCAAGGCTAGTGGAAGCCCCAGATTCTGAGGCTCAGAGGAAAGTAGCCAAATGACCACTGACCAGGAAAACTGGCTAAGCTGCCAACAGCCACTGACTCTGTTATAGGCAGCTGGAAGCAGAGACCAAAGGGCGGCTTTTAGGCTTGCAGTGTCAAGGGCACTCAGACAGTACTATAGAATTATCTCAGTTCCTGCACAGCCACAGGTCAAACTGAAAATTGTCTAGGTCAGGTTGGTTGATTGAGTGATGCTCCCATCCTGTGCCAAGACTACGTGTCCTTCCAAAGAGGGACTTCAGTGCTTCTTCTCCATGGAGAGAATTCCTCCTGGACGTAGATACCCTCACTCTTGCCTGATTCCCTCCCCTGCCTTGTATCTCAGCTTCTCCCTGACTTTCTAATCCCATCCAAAACAAGATCCATCGGACCATCTGCCTACTTATTTTTTTTGTTTAGCTTCTCCACAAAAGCCTGCCTCCAGGCATCTCCTGTTCCCTCTTGGACTGAAACCTCTAGTGCACAGAATGCACCACTCTCCTGGTAAGACACATCGAACAAGAATCACTTTTTACTTCTCACCTGGTCCTTCTGCCTGCTGGATGCTCCAGACCTTGGAGTAGATCACATCCACGTCCACTACAGGGAGAAGCCAAGAGTTCACAGATGTTGGTGGCCAAGTGATCAAACGCCATACATAGCTCCCAGCTCCCCTTGCCTCACAACTGCATCCTCCCTCCCAAACCTATCATGATTCCAGGGAAATTATTTATTTACTGGGAGTGACTAGGTCTTGGGGGTTAGGGTTTAGAACATTTCATGGTCTCTTCTCCTGACCCCACTTCCCTCTCTGCCTCAGCCCTACTCTCCTCCCAGTGGAGAGACTCACCATTGACATACTCTGGCTGCAGATCCTCCAGGGCTGGGAGTGGGCTGGAGTGGGTAGACTCTGGAGGGTTTAGGCTGGAAGCACCTCTGTGAGAAAGTCCCCAGGGCAGTGAGTGAGAACAGAGAACAGAGAGACTGAAGGGAGAGTGGTGGGAGCCAGGCAGGCATATGCCTGTCCACTTGGGTGACTTTATGGCCCTTTGTGTTATATAGCACCTTCTCTGACTCGGTCAGTCAAGACGTTCTGCTCTGCATCTTTGACTTTTTCAAAAGTTATAAATAAGAAATGATATTGCCTCACATTCATTCACCTAGAGTCATGTGGACCATCCTAAAAAGTGCTCTGGTGCCATAAATGGAATAGAGTAGAGACATAAGTAAGCATTATAGGAAGAGGCTATATACACAAATGACCTTGATTCCTCTGCACAGACAGAATAGTAACAGGTATTTACTGCGATAAATGAAGGAGGCCTCCAGAGTTGAAATTTTCACTAGGAAGTGTTCTCACCTGAGTGCATTAGTAGCAGAACTTTCTCCTGGAAAAAAATAAATAAATAAATAAAAGAACATTCATTTCAGGAGAAGAAGCTTTGTTTCTTAAAGTTTTTATATGACTTAACTGTGATCATCAGCTGGTAAGATCTAAGATACAGAAGGTAGAACAATTGTCTTCCATCCCAATGGCTCCTTATTTATTCCAACACTATCACTGTATTTTGAGATGTAAAATATGTTCCAATGCACACTCATGTTTTGGCCCAAACTTTCAGGAAAATGTCCCTGTATAAAGTGGCCAGCTCTCAGCCTGGAAAGACACATCTGGAGAGGGCTGATGCTCCTCTGGTTAAACGTGAAGACCACACTGCCCTCCCACAGCTGCCCACTTTGTGAAATCTTCCCCTTCCTTCTCTCCAGGGAGCCCTCCCCTCCCTGCCACGTGATGATGGGGAGGCAAGATGGCCACATGGGGCCAGTGAGGTGGGAGTGTCTGAGGCTGCCTGGGGAGTTCCTGGGGGCCTGCACTAGGCCCCAGGAGCCTCTGCGTGACTGCAGCCTACCTTGCCAGCCCCACCACTGCCTCCTCCCTTGATCACAGCCCTCAGCACAGACCTGCTCTTACCAGATCCCAGATACCAGTTCCCAGACTAGAACCTCATGGTCCTGGTGGGCCCAGCAGGAGAACACAGCCTAGGAGGCCTACTGTGCTCCATCACTCCTGAGCTGTACTGGCTACGTATTCACCCTTACTTTTCTCTCAAAAATTTGGGCAAAAAAGTGCACATTATACACAGCAAAGTAGAGTGCTTATTAGTAGAATAATCCATTTTTTCCCACTGATGTGAAATGTGACTTCAAATGGCAAACTCTGCCTGCATTGACCACTGTTTCTGGATTTGTTATTCTGTTCTATTGTCTCTTTGTCTATCCATGCCCCTGTTTATTTATGAGGAAATATAATATACTTTAACTGTTAATGGCTCTAATTCTGTTTTACTATTCTTCTGTTTGAGACTTTACATGACCCTGATTAATTTTTGAATGCTTTGTTCTTTACAACACCTTGTCAATAGCAGTAGCTTTGGGGTTAGGTTTGTGATTAACATCTATAAGGCACACAAGACTATCTCTTTAACCATTTAGCACTACACAGAGATGTAGAACAAGAAACACCGAATATCAGCCTAGATGTTATCAGCTGTATCTTCAGAGGGAGTTCTCATAGTGGCCCAAGAGATAGTTTGCAGCCCTCCAGTTATTAGCCCAGGAAACATAGAAGAGCATCATGGCAACCCTGGCTCAAAAGCCTTATGCTTCTTAGAAGCCAATACTTTTTGTAACACTCAGGAGTGTGTGAGTGTACCTTCCAGAGGTCACATGCTCCATAACAAGAGTTACCTTGCACTTGTGAGTTCCCCATTTTTGCTTCCCACCAAGCATTTGCAACCCTAGTTAGAGTGCTCCCAGTTTCAGTGCCATTTACCAACCATGAAAAACATGCTAGTCACATAGCCAACATTCCAACTTTATTGGGTTTCCCAGAAAACAGTGCGAGTATATTAACTTTAATTTCCCAAGGAGAAGTAAAATTTTATAATTTTCTTGTTTAGTCTCCAAGAAAAGTAATGACCTCAGAATTTTCTACCAAGCCAAACTGTCATTTGAGCATAAGAAAAAGAGGTGAACATATCCCAACAGGCAAAAGGACAGTGTACGTGTTTCTAACAACTTCTTGAAGAAATTACTTCAAAATTAGACATTAGCCAGCAATGGTGGTTCACACCTGTAATTCTAACACTTTGGGAGGCGGAGGCAGGTAAATCGCTTAAGCACAGGAGTTTAAGACCAGCTTGAGCAAGAGCAAGAGCAAGACCTAGTCTCCACTAAAAATAGAAAAACTAGGTGTACATGGTGGGTAGTCCCAGCTACTTGGGAGGCTGAGGCAAGAGGATAACTGGAGCCCAAGAGTTTGAGATTTGTGTGAACTATGATGCCACAGCACTCTACCCAGGGTGACAGAATGAGACTCTGTATCAAAATAAAATGAAATAAAATAAAATAATAAAATAGACTTTAGCTTATTACCTAAGCACTCTTGACTAACAAAAATTGAAGATATGTTGATTCACAAATGCATTCCAAAAAATTTATACATATTATACAAATAATATTCTCAGATCACCATGGCACTGGTAATTCCTAACAAAGCTATGGAAAAAATCTACATATGCCTATACCATAAATTTAAGGGAAGCAAGTCTTAAGCAATTGAATACATACATAAATATATAAGAAAAATGAAAGACAATTAAATATCCAATTTGTTCAAAAGACTAAGGCCCACAGAAACAAAAGGCAGAAAGTTAACAAAGATAAAATTAGAATTCTAGAATCAGAAAGCAGAGTTGGTAGAACAAACACTACTTCTGAGAGCTCCACAGTACTGTAAATAGAGGTATTTATTCTCTTTTGAGATGATCACACCTCATGGGCATGGCCCAACTCCTTGAGGTAGACATTCCTGGATTGCAAAACTGGTGAGAGGCTGGGAGAAGATTTATATCTCAAAGAGGCAGAGAAAGAATTTTCAGTTGCAAGTTTTCTAAAGTAATGCTTTAAGAAAAGGGAGGTGTGGCTCGGCGCCTGTGGCTCAAGCGGCTAAGGCGCCAGCCACATACACTTCAGGTGGTGGGTTCGATTCCAGCCTGGACCCGCCAAACAACAATAATGGCTGCAACCAAAAAATAGCCAGGTGTTGTGGCGGGTGCCTGTGGTCCCAGCTACTTGGGAGGCTGAGGCAGGGGACTTGCTTGAGCCCAGGAGTTGGAGGTTGCTGTGAGCAGTGAAGCCATGGCATTCTACCCAGGGCGACAGCTTGAGGCTCTGTCTCAAAAAAAAAAAAAAAAAAGGGGAGGTGAAAACCTCTGGGCAGGCTGAGAACATTGAGGCTGTCTTGCTCAGGGGAAGGGTCCAAGCATGGCTACACACCTGAGGAATCTGGAGGATTCCCTCACATCTAAAGCACTAGGACACAATACAATCTTTTTTTTTTTTTGACACAATACAATCTTGCTGGAAGTGACACTTCATCACAATTGTAAGCTTCGTTGATAAAAGGTGTTGCATACTCACTTTCACAGTTGCTTCTGGAGCCTGAGCCAGCGTGTGTCAGAAGTTGGGGTCCTTGTGCTGTGACCTAGAGGTCAGCCATCCAGGGGTGGGAGCCTGTGGCCTCGGGGCCACACATGGCCGTCCAGATCCCCCACTAACTCCAAATTTTACAGAACAAATCCTTTTAATAAAGGGATTTCGTCTGTGAAGGTTGGATTTGGTCAAAAGACCTCACTCAAAAATTTGGAAAATCACATGTGGCCCCAAAGCCAGCTACAGCCAGCATCAGGGTGGAGAAGGCTCCCTATGATCCACATAATAGATCCAAGAATGAAAAGGGGAGTTGGTGCTCCCATCACAAATAGGGTAACCAACAAGAAATGAATAAACAAAATGGAAAACATCGCACTGAATATTCCAGTTCCTTTCAATGTAGTCCCTTAGTACATTTTACTCCATTGTGTCTGTTGAAAATTATTAAATGGTATTTAATAATTCAACTTTTTAACTTAAAAGGCACACATGGAGGAATGTGTTAGCATTTTAACCTCATATTTTGCACACAGGGACAGTGACACATTGTGAAATAGTAGTGTGGCCACATTGCTGTACGGAAAGGGCGGCATAAGAAGAAATTATTGGAGTTCAGAAGGTTTTCCTTCCCGTCTCCTTTTCTTTTGTCTCTCAATCTATATCAGTCAAGGAAAAGGTCATAGCAAAATAGGGAAAATGCAACAAACCTGCAGGGGATACCAACCTGCTGTCTTGTGGGACCACCAATAAAACAGCAGAGCCACACCAGTGAAACCCAGGACGCCAAACAGTCCCCCCAGAACTTTGGCTGTGACAAGGTCTCTTCTATAGCCATTAGCTCCTGAGGGGAGAAACCAGGGCTTCAGTCCAGGAGAGTAGAGATGTGGCCCCTTTGATCAATACTATGAGGGAGTGGGAAACACAAATCCATGTGGAGGACGTTCTCATATGGTCCATATACTTCGGGTTACTATGGTGAGAAGAAAGCAGCAGACTTGGGGGTCCCCTTCCCACCTCCCCACATGACAGACATCTCCCAGAACACCTCTGTCTGCTGAAACCCCAACATGACACCAATGAAGGCTGCTGGGACAGAGCTGCTCATCATACTCCGTATGTAGGTATTGAGGACCCACCTGAGATGGGGAGTGTCACCACCTCACTGGGCTGGGGCTTCAGGCCATTGTCAGCCTCAGAGGAGTAGTTTCCAAAATGTTCTGCAGTTAGAGAAAGGTTAAAGGATGCTTCCCCTGCAGAGGTGGCTGAGCTATCCCCCCAAGATGATATTTTCATCATAAAATGGGTACAGGATTGGGGGACAGCCTCTTGGGGCCTCACAGCAAAACTCCACCACATCCCCCACCACAGCCTGAGCCCCGGGTGCCCTGAGGGTGAGGACAGGGAGGGACACTGGAACTGAGGGACAGAGAAGGGCCATCAGAGAGAATCTGTGATGCTGAAGTAAACCCCTAACCTCCTATTTTAAGATCTCAGCAAAGAGCCTGGGCCCTTGGGGGCCGAGTACGCCTCCCATTCTCACATCTGTGCTGGAGCGATCAGAGGTAAGCTTCTCAGTGGTGTGTTTAGAAATGTAGGGGGAAGGTCAAGCACTATCTAGAGACACGGTCATTTGTTGTTTGCATCTCACTTTTCCCCTTGTACCTATCTAGCCCTCTTTATATTTCTGCAGAAAGAAAGCTGTCAACAGGCTGACTTGCAAGGGCAGCTCGGTTTCAAATTGCTTTTAGTTCTCCGCAGCACTGAGCCCTGGGACCTCCTGACATTTCCACATGACCTGGGTACAGTGACCTTGATGTGGAATTTCTGGTGGAGATGGATGACAGTGTAACTCACCTCTCACAGGGACAGTCACTGCCTTGCTGTGGACGGGACCATAGCCGTTGTCAGCTGTACAGTAATAGCCGCCTGAATCGCTCTCCTGCACAGCCGGGATGCGCAGCTCTGCAGTCAGAGCATGCTGGGTCTTCTTTCCCACACGGGCTCCTGTGGCCTGTCTGTGCCAGGAGAATGTGATGTTTCCTGTGGCATCAGCCACGGAACACAGCAGATCTAACGTTCCTCCTTCAACCGCCTGTCCCCCAGGGACCAAGGTCTCCAAGCTTACATTAGAAACAGGGATTCCTAGATGGGTATGAGATTGCAGGTGAGAATTCGGACTATGTATGGGAAGCTCTGGGGATGGGGCAAGCTGAGCCCACTCCCTCCTGCAGGGGAGATTGGGGACCCTATACGTGACCGCTCATGATATTCCCACCAGTAGAGAATCCATGATGATTTGAGGATACAGATACTTGTCTGTTCTAACCCCAATCCTGCCGGATTTCATGGGTAAAGATCATTTAGGAATTTGTCATGGATCATCCACTCCATAAGACAGGCAATTATTTATTCATTTATTCATGTATTTATTGATTTGGGGGTGAGTCACTGTTCAGACAGATGTCTTTTGTACAGAATGAAGTGGTACACTGGTAGCATCGCTCCTACCTGGGAGAAGATATTGTCCCTGATAACAATCCTTGCTACAATTAATTTCTCTGTCATTCCCAGTTTCAAGGCTGAACCAAATCACTGCCCTCCTCTGACCACTCTGTCCACTCTGCTCTCCACGATCCCTGCGGCATCGAGCTACATGAGCTGTGGCTTCACGCCATCGCCTCACAGGTTGGTCTGTGCTGCTCACAGAGCATATGGAGCCACTGGGGATCAGAACCTGACCTTTCAAAGTCCCCAGGCCACTGCTAAGGGCCAAGGTACCCAGCTGGTGAATCAATGACTTGACTTAACTAGTAAAAAAGAAAAAGCTTAGAAGGAGCTTATTCTTGTGAAGAAAGATGCCAGGTGTTATCTGAATTTTTCTAGCTCAGTTCCCACTTTCCTCAGCAGTTTCACAAAGAAACAAAAAGCCCAGCGGTGCAGCTGAAGCCACAGCACATCTCTCTCCTGCCTGGGCTCAACCCCATGGGCACTTACTCTGTACATGTATCTGGGATGCACGGCTGTGTTTTCTGACACTGTGGGTCGGAGTCTCTGCCTCACACCAGTAGGACCCTGAGTCTTCCCTCCACACAGCAGGGACCAGAAGCTGTTGGGAGCTGTTCCAGCCTGACCCCAGGACCCTGCTATCTCTGAAGAAACGGAACTGGAGCTGGACCTGGGATCTCCACGGATGGAGCTGGGTCTCACAGGTCAGGGTCACTGGACCCCCCTCGATGGGCTGGAAGGAGCTGGCCATCAGCACAGGACGTTGAAATAGTTCTAAAGAGAAGGATCACAAAAGTTCCCAGAGCAGTAAGATCCAAGTTCTCTCCAAAAAGTCTTCAGAGAGAAACATCCCCAGGACATTCACAGCCAGACACATGTCACCCACCAGAGCTCCCTTGCTGGTCAAACCATAGAGATCTGGTCAGTGGGCAGCTTTCCCCTACTAGGTACCCACTCCACTGTGCTGCTGTGGTCTCCCTCCCAGCCCAGCACTAAGGGGTAAAGATCTTACCTTGAACTTTGATACTGACTTTTTGTGAAGTATTTTTCCTTCTTATGATTCCTGCTACAATAGTACAGTAATAGTTGCCACTGTCGCTCACATTTGCATTTTGGATAGAGAGATCTGAGACTTTTTTAAAACTTGAGAGTTCTTTTTCATCCTTATAGTATGTCATCGTCTTTAGTCTTTGGATCTTTTCTTTCTGGCATGACAGAGCTATTCTATCTCCTTCAAAGATAGGAGAGGGCTCCATTACCATCAGCGAGACTGCAAAAGAGTGAGGGAAACTGGATTTACCATTTCTGCAGAGAACCCAAAGGCTGACCTGCGTCCTTGGCAGTGAAATGCTCAAAGGGGGCGTGGCCTCTACATCTTCAGACAAGGCAGAGGTTCCGACCCATGCCTTAATTACCCACGGTTACACCCCATTTTTCCCATGGAGATATCTTAGCTGGGGCTTCTGTAACAAAACACCATAAACTAGGTGGCTTATCAATAACTGAAATTTATTTCTTATAGTTTTGGAGGTTAGAGGTCAGGGTGCTGGTATTGCCAGGTTCTGGTGAGGGCACTTGCGAGGTTACAGACTGCAGATGCTTCATCATATCCTCACATGGTAGGAAAAGAACTAGCCAGCCCACTAGCCTCTTCATATAAAGACTTGATTCCCATTCGTGAGGGTTCTACCTTTATGATCACCTCACCTTCAAACACCGTCATTTTGGGATTGGAGTTTCCACATACAAATTTGAGGGGCACATAAATAGTCTATTGAAGTGGGAGCAAAGAGAACACAACTTATTACACGAACAGAGAAGTGTTCTGCTAAGGCACCTTATGCTTAGCTCTCTCCACTGGTGGCACCAGACAGGGGACCCTTGTCTTCAGTGGACACGTTACTTTCCCATCCCCCGTGTCATCCTCCAGCCCTCAGAGCTTCACACTGTCTAGGAATTCAGATCCACGCTTTCTTTTTGCCTCAGTAGGTAAACCCCCAAGTGGTCTGGATTACTGAGGAATAAGCCGTTACTGGAATTAGGTCCATATCTTTCATTCTCATAACTTCCCACTTGAATGCTTTGGGAAAATTTTCACTCTTGTTCAATGTATAATGAAGTGGAGAATGTACCTTAGAGACTGATCACACGGAGAGCAAAGTCACTGCCTATGACAAGTGTCCTCACCAGGGACTGTTTCCTGGGACTGCCTACAGGTCCTCTGATTTCTGCTCTGCCACTTTACTCATTTATGGTATCAGACTATGTCCTGCACTTAGGACACAACCATTATATTTTTAGGTTATAGTTGAGAATTTTGACCTCAAGGTGGGGAACTGTGTTAGACCTCAAATAAAATCTCCCTATCACTACTCAATCGTATTATGATGGTCAGAATTTGGATGTGTAGTGGAAGGAAGAGATGCCCATCACCTAAGACGTGCTGGCTCCTAAAACACCACTGTGGGGCCAGAGCCCAGACACTACAGATGACTTATGGGATTTGGAATCCTAGCTTTTGGGAAAATGTATACTTTGCTACTGGCTGCTCTAGGAGAGTTGGTATTACCTGTTGGATGTTGTGGGGGAGGTATCTGTTTTCTAACAAAGTTAGAAAGTGAGTTGCAGAAACAATTCAGATTTTTGCCCTCCTGCACAGATGGAGGCGAGATCGCATGGGAATTCTGTTGTGGGACTTGCAATCAAGCCAAATTTTAAGCTCCTAGCACAGTCTTCATCCAAAAATGGAAAAAAATTCTTGGGGAGAATACCGTCTGTCTGCGATAGGAGGGGAGGGAGTCATCATTAGAAACTCTGTAAAAGGCACCTGGTTGTAGTTTTTGATAAAAGCCATTCTCCCTGGGGTTGGGTGATGTCTCGCTGTGGTTTTAATTTGCATTTCCCTGACAACTAGAGACAATCCTGAGCATTTTTTTCATATGGAAGAGGAAAGGAGGGGAGAGGTAAATCACACCTAATGGGTACAATGCCCGTTATCTGGGTGATGGGCACACTTACCCCTTTGGCTCAAACTGTACAAAAGCAATGCATATAGCGAAACATTTGTACCCCCAGAATATTCTGAAACTAAAATAAATGGATAAATAAAATAAAATTACAAATTAAATCTCACAAAATATTTCTTATTAAAATTCTTATTAGTAAATAGTAAAATTCTTATTAGTAAATAAAAGGACTAGTCAAGAAAAAAAGAGAATAAAACGAAAGAAAAGAAAACAAGGAACTTGATGGTCAGCCTCACAGGCCCTGGGCTCCCTAAGTGGGTCATTGGGGTGTCTCTGCTTGTGAAGAAGCAGACAGCCCAGGGGGGAGGCACAGGTTGAGAGAACCAGAAGTGGTCACTGAATCCAAAACTGAAACCAGAAGGTGGGAGCAGGTGGGGAGCTGACTGCTGTGTGGGGAACCCTCTGGGGAGCAGAGCTGGAGGGCCCAGAGGTGAAGTAGCTGAGAGAGCACTCTTGCCAAGGGCCACAAAGGGCTTTTCTCAGCACTCAGAATGTTTAACTTAGCATGGAAGAGACAGATCATGTTGTTTTGAATCTGAGTCTCTTATTAGCTGTGACCTCAAACAGGCCTCCACTCCCTGTACCTCGATTTCTCACCTGAGAAATGGAACAATGGCAAGGATTTGCCTCCTGTGAGGGTGTTTTAAGGATCCCATAAGGCGAGCATTTACATGCGCTTGCCAACACGGACCTCTCAGGGATCGCACAACCTCAAGCAGAGTGTCCTCATTGCTGAAACTAATAATGACTGAGAAAGAGTAAGAGGCCAAAATAACAGGCTTCCACCTGTGAGACAGGGTGGACTTGGGACCCTGAAGAAGTGAAAGTGACTTGAGATCAAACCTTCTAGCACAATGTCCTAGGGGTAGACGCAGGTTGGTCCAAGTCTTCCGCCAGAGAGCCCTCAGTCAGAACAGGCCTTGCAATGGAGTGTGTATCCACTTGCTCTCAGGGTGTCTGTGACCATCCAGATGCCACTTGCTGGCAGATGGGAGGCCTCAGCAGAAGTGTGCTGGATCCACATTAGCTGCTGTCATGACCCAACCTCAAGGTTCTCATCTGTGCACACTTAGAGCAGAGTGACAGGAATCGGAGGCCCTGGAGAAGCAGGGCGAGGGAACCCTAACACTGACTCACTGGTCCTCAAGGAGCTCCTGATCCTCCAGCCAGAAGATGGATGGGAGAAGCCACAGCCAGGCAGGAAGGGCTGTACCTACAGAGGCCGCCAACAGATCTCGCTGACCCCCAGAAATACAGACCAACTGAACTGGGAGGATGATGGTAGGGGGCAGGACAAAGGTTGGGATATGAAACCTTTGGGTTGAGCAAACCTAGGGGCAAGATGTATAAAGCTGAAGAATTTTTTATAAAAATTAATGAAAAATATCTTTACCAGAGCAGCAGCAAAGCAAAAGGCAAATGACATTTCTCAGAGGGCTGCACTGGACGCACGTCCTGGGAGGGGTGGGGAGGGCAGCTTGCCTGTGGGTGGGGTAGAAGGAGGAACCTGGAGCATGCCCTGGCAGGGGTGGGGAGGGCAGGGCTTTCAGCTGCTGAGCTGAGGGCATTTTCACACCTTGCAGCAAAGTGGAACTCTCAACAGGCCAGAGACTTTTCACAGGAGAAAAGACTGGGGTTCAGAGGCCAAGTGTACGCAGCAGGTATACAGCAAAGCCATGATTTGAATCTGGTCTTTCATGATGTAACTAACTCCCGGTTCTTTTCACAACCTCATGTTGAACCCTTTCATTCTATTTTAAAAAAGGAGAGATCTCAACATTCTGGAGAATTCCCAGCTTTCTGAGAAGCTCTTGAGCAGGGAGGGGGCAGGAAGTAAAGTGGCTGGGGGCCTGGCCTCTCAGTTATGGTAGGTGACTCACTTCTGGAGCCTGCCCCCCCACCTGAGGCTGAGTAACAGTGTGATTCCCACACTCAGCCTGAGACGGCCGGCTGAGGTTTCCTGTAGTTTCCCTCCAGACAGGAAGGGAGCCGGTGCGAGTCACACACTGTTGGGCCTGGGGACCACATGTGGGCAGATGGATGCCAGAAGCCACCATCCTCCCCCCTCCTAGGGCTTCCCTACACCTCCTGCCCCCATCAAGGTGAGATAAGGCCTGCTGATCCCAACACAATTTCTTCGAGTCCAAAGAGCCCCTTCCACTTGGTGCTCAGCACTGAACAGGCAAGGGAACCATCCTCTTTCTTTAGATTTAGTCTTGGCTCACATAGAAGTTCTCTGTATGGAATAAAATATTGTTCTCATTTACTCCCTTTACTGAACTCAGCTTTAAATCCAAAAGGGTAAGATAAAATTAGTTTTAGTCAAATTAACAAAAGTAACCTGCAATTTTTTAAAAAATCACAACTAAATAATGAATCTAGTGCAGGGGTTGCAAACTGTGGCCTGTAAGCCAGTGGGCCACCTGCTTTGGTAAATAAAGTGCTTCTGGAGCACAGCCAGTGCCTGCTAATGTACAAATGGTCTGCAGTGGCTTTCCTGCTACGGTGACAGTAGTTACAGATGAGACCTGAAAAGCCCAAACTGTTTACTCTCTGGCCTGTTACAGAAAATTTACTGACTCCTGATCTAGAGCTGGAGAAGCAGTGGTGGCACGTGTCTTTTCTGGCTATGTAGATCTGTGCAGCCCTGAGAGTTTTCCTCTGTGGATAACTGTTTTCAGAGCTTGAGGAAATTCAGTATAGTCTTAAGGGCAGGGAAACAATTCTGTCTAAATTGCCCAGTCTGCACGCCTTCTTTCCGACATTATTCCCCTCCCACCTGGACTTGTAACGGAGAGCAAGCATCTGGGGTCTTGACAAGGCTGGGCATGTGACCTCAGAACATGTAGGCCCAGGGGCAGTACACTTGGACCTCTCCATAGTCTTTCTAGGGCCACTTCTGCAGGGCTCCGTGGTGGCCATGTGGCTGACATACAGGAGGACAGACAGCAACAAGGACAGAAGGGACTCACCTGCCTGTGCACTGGCGGGGCCTGTAAGGGACCAGAAGTCAGAGGTGAGCACACAGCACTTGCCCTCAGAATCCAGAACTTTTTGTTACTCTGATAAAATTGCCCCCAAACTTCTCTCCATCTTCTTCTTCTTTTTGACTCCCTTAGTCCCTCATCACCAGCAAGGCAACTTCCCTCAAGCACATACCAAACCCTCGCTCATTCTGCCAGCACAGGGCAAATTGCAAACCCATTTCTGGACCAAAGGGGTTAACAGGAATATCCACGTTGGATAGTTAAAGATCCTTCCTTTCTTTTCATTTTCCTTCCCCTTCCCCACCACTGTCCCTCACACCCAAGCTTTTCAGCGGTGGACTCACTGCTACGTGACAAAGCCCTCACAGACGGTTCACCAAGGAACACACACAGTGATCAGGAGCCATGAGAGGTGGACCCACTCTGAATCAGCCCCTCTGCTTAGCTGTGTTCTATATTAGAGCCCTCTTGTCCCCATAACAAGTATTTTATGGAAGAAATAAATTGTATTTCCCAGCAGCAGCCTTATCTTCCTCGCAGCCCAGGATTAAACAGGAACATCAGCAAAGGGTCTCAGTACAGTGTCTGAACCTAAATCTAGAGATAATGGTTTGAATAATTCATTTTCATGGTGGAGAAAGGCAGTCTTAAGCTCAGAAACTATGAACATCTTACTTAAGAGATCATATCATTCAATGAGATCTAAGGTAGCAAAACAGAAATTTAAGACCAACAAGTAGTGAAGTGGCCTGCCTTGAGGGTTAAGGATTAGAACATGCCGTGGTGGGATTCTCCCCAGTCCCACGGCTTTGCCTCTGCCCTTGAAGCCTAAGCTGGAAGCAGAGACCTGAGTGTCCCCATTGGTCCCTGGGCTCTGATCAGATCTCAGCCCCTTTGGGAAACTGGAGACTTTGTCCCCCTGCCACCTCAGTTCTAACTCAAGTTATTGAACTCACTCACCAAAGATGACAAGAAATGACCACAGCAGCATGAGGACCTGATCCAGCTATGTGACAGGAGATGTTCTCTCAACCACCAGCTGAGGCCTGTGAGCAGATGAATTGTGCTTCTCAGAACATGCTTTGTATAATTAGCAAAAAAGGAAGTAGACGCACCCAGCAAAGTTTGATCACTCTCTTTTATCTTGTAGTGGCTACAAGAATTAAAGATGATCCTTTTGATGTCAGAGAAATTCTACATTTTGGCATTATGATAACATTTACATACAGGTCTTATTGAACTGGAACCCAGTTCTAAGTACCCCTTAGCCTCACAAAGTTATTTAATCTAATATCTTCAGTAAGCTTCTGTAGTTAGCACTGTCCCTTTACACAGTTGAGTGAAGGCAAATATCTCAGTCCACTTAGGTTGCTATAACAAAATATCTTAGACTGAATAATTAATAAACAACATAAATTTGTTGCTCACAGTTCTATAGGCTGAGAAGTATAAGGTCAAGTCACCAGCAGATTCCATGTCCGGTGAGGCCTGGTCCTTGTCATGGTGCCTTCTCTGTGTCCTCAGATGGCTGCAGGGACAGACAAGCTCCCTCAAACTTCTTTTATAGGGGTACTAATCCCTTATATGGTGGCTCTCCTTTCACAGTTTAATCACCCTAAGGTCCTACTTTTAATATTATTGCATTGGGCATTAAGTATCACCATGCGAATTTTTAGAGGGGGGAACACTACATTCAGACCACAGCAGCAAGTCAGATGACTAAAATCAACATGCCCATTTTCTAGCAGTAACAGAGCTGCTGTATCATGCTCATGATATAGTATCATTCTTAAACAGTATGATGTGTTATCATGATATATTGCTTCTCAAATGTTGGTCAAGATAACAAGGCCATTATTTCAATGGCTTGAGTCCCATAGTCAATTACAGACTTCTTAGAATGCAATTTTGCTAAACTTCAAAACATTGCCCTTTTCTTTTTTTAATCGGTAGTGTTTTTATACCACAGGCTGATCCTACTATAGCTGTCCTTAAAAAGCATACTTCATACCAGGACCTATTCTCATGTCCACTCTGATGAGATGTAGTCCTCATCAACACTGTGTATACACTTACAACAGTCTGTTCAGGATCAAGCTGTTTGGGCAGATGCCACATGCTCTGTTGGACCTTATGCAACATGAACTTTAAACCAAAAAAAATCACACATGAGCCAGGTGCAGTGGCTTATGCCTATAATGCCAGCTACTCAGGAGTCAGAGGCAAAAGGATCATATAAGCCCAGGAAGTTGAGGTTACTGTGAGCTAGGCTGATGGCACAGCACTCTAGCTTGGGCAACAGAGGGAGACTCTTTCCTCAAAACAAACAAGGTTTTATGATTTCTCTCATCTCCACGTATACCAGGTGATGTTCCTTTAACATTCTATGTAGGTAAATGGTTTGTATGTATTTAAAAGAACAAGTAGTTCTCACCCCAGAACCAAAGCTGATCACTGGTCCTCTCAGGACTGCCTGCTACATGTGTCCCTAGGTGTTCCATGATTCCTTCCCAGGAAGGCACAGCATTCTGGAAGGGAGTAGGGAGAAGAGCACACAGAAGATGCAGTGAGGTGGAGGATTGGTGATGCTTGTTCCTCTCAGGACACTGAACATAGTTCACAGGAATATGAGGAGATGTTTCAAAACACCCATGTCCTTTCATTGATTCCAATATGCCTTTATTAGAAATGTGGCCTCTTTAGTTGAGAACCATTACTTTTTAAGGTGTTACCAAACAGCATTAGGTAAAATCCATGGCTGGTGTGAAAGTTGCAGGTGGAAATCAGAAATAATGAGTTGTTAGAGACTAAAGTTGCTGCAGTGAGGCGGGTGGACCACAGTGGTGGCCATAACAGTGGCAACCAATTCTCTAAGATGATTAACATGCTTTTGTAGGTGTTGCTCTGGATGTAACAGATGGTAAACATTTACATGTGGATAGCCATAGGCTGGAAGCATACCAAAACTTGGTAGCAAACTGGGAATCAACAGCCAGAGATTAGGAAGCTTAACAGCTCCTTGGAGGAAAAAACAACTTAATTATTATGGTTGTAGTGGCAAACATCAAATTGGGGGGGGGGGAGGAGGTTGGCCAAAGCAAGAGACAATGGTAGACAAGGATATTTAACCACCAATAGGGTGGAGTCACAGGTATCAGAGGGAAGCAAGCCTCTTGAGTTGACCTGGTAGACCCCAACTAACGATTCCACAGGTGGTCACAGGCGGTAGCATCCTCTGCCAGGTGGAGAGCAGCCATTGTCTCTGTGAACCATATTCAGTGTCTTGAATGGGACAAGTACCAAGTCGGGGCATGACAGGATTGAGACTGAGACAAATAGCGTCTTTGCAAAATACAAGTCAGGGCAAAACAAATTACATCTCTTTCTTGAGGAGGATGAAGCCAGTGAATTTCAAAGATCTCTAGATATCTTTGATTAAATTTGGAACTCCACAGTCATCACAACAGAATTACATGTCATAATATATATAAATCACTAACCACAGTGGCTGATGTGTAAATGACAGAGGGGGCAGTCACAGTCATGCTCATCATCATTGTTATAGTAGTAGTGGCAATAGTAATTTTAATAGTTACTGTGATCATCATGAACATGGTATGTCTTTGTAGAATGGGACCCTATCCAGGAATGTCATGTCTGAGGTTATAAATATATGCTTTTGGAGTTGCTGTGAAGGTGATGCTGTTTGCTGGGGGAACTGGAGCAGACTTGACTAGGGGAGATTCAGATATTGCTTATATAAACACTCTGCAGATATTATTTAGGCAGATCCAAGCCCTTCTGCTCAGAAGATCCTCTGCAATCCATTAATTTGTAGAAGTATAATGGGACCCACATAGGCCAAATAGCACAACAGAGGATTCAGACCTGGAAGAACCTAGAAGTTGTAGCCATCACCTCCCTGGCACACACAGATGGCCCAGAGATCCAGAATCTAAAACACCTACAGTCGCATATTTGCTATAGGCCAGCAGTTCTCAATCTGTGGATGATGACCCACAGGAACTGTATTGAAGGGCCGCAGTTGAGAAGCACTGCTTATAGGCAATTAAAGAATGGCAACAGTAAGACAAATGGAGTCTTACAGAGCTCAGAATTTTCCTTTTCACAAAGAGTACCAGTTCCTTCAGTAGCAATAGAAGCCATGGTAAATCCCTGCTAAAGATGGGCACTACTCTTCCTATGGCAGGGAGTGGAGAGGAACCTGTTCTTAGAGTCTGAAGGGAGGCAGAAGACAGAAATCTTAGTGAGGCTCTTGGAAGATACCAGAGCAGTCCTCCCTCCATGTGTGAAAAGATCTCCTGGCAAACAACCTGGGCTCCCTGGGAACAGCAGGTTGGGAGGGGCCCATCAGGTCAAAGACAATTCAACTGGAAGCTTCTACTGTCTGTTTTAATTGCACACATGTGGGTTTTCCAGAAGGTGAATACAACTTTCCAGGCAGGCAGGCCAAGGACTGGGGAAACTGTGGGCCAACAGTCACTGAGTACGTAACCCTTAACAGAGTGGCCTGCAGTGACTTCCTGTGGGTGTCTTCTTGGCAGGCAGCGGAGCATCAGTTGTGCTGTGGCAAAAGAAAAGATTCAGCTTACACTCTGGCTGTCGGTCACGGTTTCTTCCATGGTTTTGAGCTCACTCTTCTAACATCCTCTGCTCCTTTCCAGATGAAGGCATAATGCTTTCCCTAGCAGAGAAAGCATTCATTCATTCACACATGCATGCACGCCTGTGTTCACATATTCAGCTATTTGATAACATTTTACCTACTTTCTGGGTAATATTCTTGGCACTAGATATACACAGAACAAAAAAATATGCTCCCTATCCTTATGGGAATTACAATCTAGCATCAGAAGACTAACAGAAAAAAGTGCACTGTGGTGGAAATCTGTATGGCATGTGAACAGGCACGGTGGAAATTAAGAAGTGGAGGAACAGAGGCTTCCAGAAGAAATGAAGATTGAGAGATAGGTGGGTTTTAATCAAACGAAGACGACTTGAGAAGGAGGCTAAGTTCCAGGCCTAGAAAGCAGCCAGAGCAGCGTAAGAGGGAGGTGCAGTATCCACAGGCACCTTAGACAGCAGATGCATAGACAGGAGAAGAATCACAGGAGATAAGGCCCAAAGGTGGGCAGGTGGGAAAATCTGCATATTTTCACAGGGTACAAGAGATAACAGCTCCATTCTCAGGAAAGAGCAGTACTAGATAAAACACCTCTGCCTCTTTTCCCAACAATCCCTGACCCCAACCCCAGGGGTTAGAGGAATTATCCACTTGGTGAGTTAGGTTGAAGATTCCAGCTTATGACCTCTTTTTGTTTGTTTCATATGTCTCTTTTAACTCTTTTTTAAAATTATTATTTCAGAATGTAACAGGTACAAACATTTTGGTTACATGCATTACTTTGGTACAATTGGAGTCACCCAGATAATGTGCATGGTACCTATTAGGTATGAATTCACCAGTCCCCTCCTCCCTGCCTCACGACCTCTTGCTCCTTCCTTTTCACTTATCTTTAAGCAGAAAGTGATCTCTTTCTGTTAATTTTCCCATGTGGAATTATCTCAGTGAGTTGTCAGAGAAGCTGGGGTCTGTCCTCCTTTGCTGACAGAACACAACTCTCCAAACAGTTAAGTCCCAAAGTCTATAGAGAGAAAACCTCCACTTGGCTCAGATTCGAGCCCCATGATCTAGTCCAGCGTGGTCATTAATAAAGCAAATATTTTGTCTCTGATCTGACTTTATGCTCCTTGAGAGGAGATGTGAGGTGAGAAGCACCCACGGGCTCCTATTTCACGACTAATGAGAGCATTTTAACCATGATCACACCATGATGATTTTGAGCTGGAGAGCAGAGTATATTTGAATTGGATGGGATAAAACTAGAGAGAAATTGCAGAGATGAGTGGACACTGCTAGGATCCAGAGTGGGAACAAAGTGCTAAACTATGATGGAGAGGGCGACATAAATACAAGAGGTGCCAAAAAGTTGAGACCGGTAGGGCTCAGAGACCAGTGAGACATAGGCTGTGAGAGGGAAGTTGGAATCCTGGCAGACTTTCAGGTTCCCGAACCTCGTTTTTACCAACTTACAAATTTACCTCAGTTTTGTTTACAGCAGCTTGCTCTGAATCTCTTGATTGAGATCTTTTTCTTAAAATCATTTTTCACCCCTGAGATTCTACTTAGAAGCCATCCCAGACTTCCCATGATCAAGCCAACCGCAATCTCAGTGTGTGGTCCTCAGGCTTTCCCAGACTGGCTGCTCTCTTGATATTTTGTCTCAGTTTTACCCTTTTCTTCCTTCTTTCTCTTTAGCCATCTCACTCAAACTTAGCATTGTCATTTCCTGAATATCATAGCAACAGAATTGTCTGTGTCTCAGAAACTTCCACTGCTGGTGGCAAGAAACCACATACTATTATCAACCCGTCCACCAAGACTAGTCATAAGAAAGTATATGGCAAAGTGATAAATGGCCCTGCTAAGCAATAAGTCCAGAGCTAAAACAAGGATAAGGCAAAGGGTGGGGTCAGTTCTAGAGTTGCAGGACTAACAATTTCAGGTTCTGTGCATAACTAAAATTATAGCTTCCTACCAGCATTTTCCAATGTTTTCCCTTTAGTTGCACAAGATAAAGTAGGAAACCAAGGAAAAAGAGAAATTTTACAATATGATTGTGGGATTGGTGGATACAATACTGGGAGAGTAAAAAAGATGTTGACCGTGAAGGAAAGACAATCACAGAATGACAGAACTCCCAAATGGGGAGAAACTTAAAGCTCATTGTCAGAATATTTTAAGAAAGCCTCTGACTCCAGTCAGCAATATTTTTAGAATTTATTACTACGTTAAATAAAATGTGTATGTTTTCTACCATAAGTAATTAAAGATCCAAGATGACAGACTGAGTGCTGGTATTTAAATCTCCTCAAAGTCCCAGTAGATGATGAAAAAAATCAAAATAAAACCATATACCCACTGGGAATACAAGAAGTGGGGAGTATTGGTTCTGGAAAGTTGCAGTAGACTGAAAAACCTGAAAATTCTCCTTCTTTAAATACTTACAAGTGATGGATAAATATTACATAATTTAAAAATACATAACTAAACACCTAAGAAAGAAGGAAAATTTCCCTATTACAGATAAAATAAGGAAGTGAAAACAGAGTGTCAAACATGTAAATTGGCATTATTGTTCCCCAGGGAGATGGGAGGTGGGGCAGATCTACTCTTAGATGATCTTTACCGGTATAGCTGTTCAAGTCCATCTGCAACTAGGAGATAGAACCTTGGGCCTGCAAAAAACAGAAACCCGATACTGAAACACCTGCATAAAGTACTCTCAATGCTGAGAAGACAATCCTTTTCATAAATGAGTGGTCAGTGGGGAAAAAAATCCACCAATTAGCACAGACAGATGACAAATAATTTTCTGTTTGAATGACTTCTGGGGAAAACAGAAAGTTTCCCCTGAACTAGCAAAATCCCAGGACTGTGCCATATTCATGGGTGTACTCTGAGAAACCCCAAATAAGGAAGCACCATAAAAATTGGTCATGGGCCTATGACATTTCCAAGACTTAGGAGAAACAAATGCAAAATGGATTTGAAGGACATGGGCAGAAGTCCAGACTAGAGTAACATCAGCAAGATGGCAGACTAGGAGATATTAGCCCTTATCCTCCCTCACTACATACACAAAAACCAAGTGGATAGTTATCCATGAAAGTAATAGCCTTGAGAGGGCCCTAGGGTCCATTTAAGAATCTGCAGCAAGATAGTAGAGAGAAAAAAGAAAAATGGAGAATTAACTGCACAGGAAGGATCGCTAAGGAGGTCCGCATGCCCGATACATCTGAAATGGACAGGAACAATGAAGGGCAGGGGCCACAACAATCCCCAGTAGCTTGGTCTGCAGCCATCTCTGTGGGGAGCGAGTTGTGGGCAGCAGGGCCCCCACAGCCTGGGAAATGCTCAGAGAGCGACCCCAACCACTTCTCCTTTTTTTTTTTTTTTTTTTTTAGTTTTTGGGTTTGAACCCACCACCTCTGGTATATAGGGCCGACACCCTACTCCAGGGGTCCTCAAACTTTTTAAACAGGGGCCAGTTCACGGTCCCTCAGACTGTTGGAGGGCCAGACTGCGGGCCCCAGGACAAGTCGGCTGCTAAGCAGGACAGGCAGCGGCGGCAAAAACACATGGCAGGCGGGATAAATGTCCTCAGCGGGCCACATGTGGCCTGAGGGCTGTATTTTGAGGACACCTGCCCTATTCCTTGGAGCCACAGGTGCCGCCCTCACTTCTCCTTTTTTAATAAAAAAATTTTTAATTCTTTCTACCTGCCAGAAGTCACGTAGCCCATGCATATTTTCCTTGTTCTTGGCAAGCACACAGTTTTTCCTCTTTAAGGTTGATCTCTACCCCATGTGCTAAGATTTATGCAACCTTGTTAAGATAAATAAAGCTGTTTCCACAGTTCAGGTGCTGGCTGCAGCCATCAGCTGCATCAGTCCTCCCGATGCTAATTTCTTCATTTCCCACCATTTCCACTCAGGTCAACTCTCCCTCCTCGCACTGGGTCATGACAAGTCTCCCTCCTTGAGTGGGTTGCAAGACATGTCTGCTGCAGATCCCCAGAGAGGGTGATGCAGCTGCACCCCACCCCTCAAGAAGGGGCTGCTATCGTGCTGTCCCAGGACTGGGGCTGCCACCCCTCACAATATCTGTGTGTGCCTGCACTTTAGACCCTGGAGCCACAGCCATTCCTCATGTGCTCACATTTCAGATGTTGGCTCTGTGGCCACACCATGAGTACCCTAAAAACTAGAGCTCCAAGCCTAGTTGTAGCCTCAGTTGCTCTTCACATGTCCAAGATGCCAACCTGGGATCTACGGCTGTTCTGTGCTTGCACCTCTGATATCTGAACCACCACCACTGCCCAAACCCTAGAGCAGGCATCCTCAAACTACAGCCCGAGAGCCACATGCAGCCCACCTAGGATATTTATCCAGCCCACTGGTTGTTTTTGTGGCCACTGCCTATCTTGCTTAGCAGCCGACTCATCCCAGGGCCCACAGTACGATCCTCCAATGGTCTGAGGGACAGTGAACTGGCCCCCTGCTTAAAAAGTTTGAGGACCCCTGCCCTAGAGTCCCTTCCCCTCCTCACATGCCCACACTCCAGCCCTGGGCTCTGTGGCTGCACCTCATATACTGGGCCATAGACACTAGAGATGCCACTGCTATTGACTAGTCTGCTCTGAGCCCCAGCGCTCCAGTCTCTCTATAAACACCTGTGCCCCAGACACTAGATCTGGCACCACAGTGAGCTAGCCTGCACCCAGACCCTGGCATCATTTCAGCTATGTGCGTACCCATACCCTGGACCCCAGCCTTTCCATTGCTCCACAAACACCAGTGCTTTGCACACCATTATCAAAGCAGCAGTAGGGGTACCTGTGTCCTGGGCACCACTGCTACCACCACCCTGGACCTGAGCCACAGGCCCTGCACATGTGACCATGCTTCAGACCCCAGCTTTGTGCCTGCTCCATGCCCACCAAACATCAGATAATGGTGCTATAACCACTGCACGTATACCTGCAAGCTGGACCTAGCACAAAGAGGGATCCCCCTCAGTCATATCTTCCCTGATGGGAGGAAAAAAGATCAAAAAGACCACAGAAGCCTTCAAAAGACTTCAAAAGCCCTCACTATTGCTGAGGACACTCACAGCCTTGGCCACAGAGAACACTTGCAATCTTTACCAACACCAACCTTCGCTGACAGAGCTACATGGAGACTACACAGCTATGCTCGCAGAACTGCTATGCTCCACTCAGCCAGCGCCCTCACACCCACATGAAGGGGAAGGTCTTTCTGCCACTGAAACAAATTCATCAAGTGACTTCTCCATCAACCTGCAGGCATCAGAGAAAGGCAACAAGAAGCATGGAAAACCAAGGAAACATACACCACCAAAAGAACACAATGATTTTTGAGTAACTGACTCCAAAGAAATGAAGATTTGTGAATTGCTTGACAAATAATTCAAAATAATTGTTTTAAGGAGGCTCAGTGAACTATAAAAGAATTCCAAAACAATTTAACAAAATCAAGAAAATAATACATGAACAGAATGCTTAGTTTAACACAGAGACTGAAATGTTTTAAAAAGCAAAGAATACAATAAATGAAAAGTTTAAAACGTAATAGAGGCATCAACATCAAAATTGACCAGACTGAAGAAAGAAATTGTGAAGTCGAAGATAGGTTATTTGAAAATAGTCAGAGGGGAAAAAAGAATGAAAAGGAATAAAGAAAGTTTACAGGATTTACAGAATAGCATCAAGAGAGCTAACATTTGCATTGAAGAAGTTTAAAGAGAAGAGATCAAGAAAAGGACTGAAAACTTAATGAAATAATGGCTGAAAATTTCCAAATCTAGAAAAAGATTAAAAAAATCAAGGTATGATACCTGCACTCAAATGTTTATCACATCACAATCGAAAATTGAAAAGATGTAGAATCAACCTACATGCCCATCAATTCATGAGTGGATAAAGAAAATGTGGTGTGTATATATACGTATATATATGTATATATATATATATATACACACACACACACACACACGCACGCACGTTCAGCCATAAAAAAAGAAATGAAATAATGTCATTTGCAGCAACTTGGATGGAACTGGAGATCATTATCCTAAGTGAAGTATCTCAGGAATGGAAAAACAAACACCACGGTGCCCTCTAATAATTGTGAGCTAAATTGTGGCCACATATACAGGCACAAGGAGATGTAAAAGATGTTAGAAACCAAGGAGGGGGTGGGGAGAGGTAAAAACTTACCTACTGGGTATGATGAACACTATTCTGGTGACAGACTAGCCCCAACTTAAGAATTCTACAAGGGGCAGCACCTGTGGTTTAGTGAGTACGGTGCCAGCCCCATGTACTGAGGGTGGTGGGTTCAAACCTGGCCCCAGCCAAACTGCAACAACAACAACAAAAAAAATAGCTGGGTATTGTGGTGGGCACCTGTAGTCCCAGCTACTTGAGAGGTGCCTAAGTCCAGGAGCTGGAGGTTGCTGTGGGCTGGGATACCTCGGCACTCTTCCGAGGCTGACAAAGTGAGACTCTGTCTCTAAACAAAAAAGAATTATGCAGGGTATCCATGTAAAACAAAAACATTTACACCACCCTGATATTTTGAAATAGTTTTAAAACATAAGAATTAATCTTAAACAAAATAATGAAAATAATTCACTTAGATGAATCATGGTGAAAAAAATGCATGTTACCAAAGATAGAAAGTCTTAAAAGCAACTGGAGAGAAAAAATAGATTAACTATACAAAGGAACAATAATCACATTAAGAGATTTCTCAAAGGCAGCAATAGAAGTTAGAAGACCATGTATAAAATATTTAAACTGATGAGCATGAAACAAAGCGAACAATCTTAAATTTTACTTTTTGGACAAATTAACTCATAAGCCCTATCAGAAAGGACTAGAAAGTTTGAGTTTATAAAGAAAAAAGAAAGGAGTGGAATGTAAGAAGCCATGGCTAAGGTTTAATGTAACAGGTAGTCCCCGAGTTATGAACATCTGACTAGGTACAACTCACACTTACAAACGAGGGTTAATACAGTAAGTCACCGAGTTACAAACACCTGCCCTACAACTTGTACTTACAAATGGAGGCTATTACCGGTAACAAGAAAATGTACCTGTTCCAACTTACACATAGATTCAACCTAGGAACAAGCCTGCAGAACCTATCTCATCTGTAACCCGGGGACCGCCTATATTACTGTAAAGGAATCCACATACAAAGACGTCCAAGCCTCTGGTCACTGGGGCTCCAGTTTCATCCTTTGAGACGCTCCCTGAGCTCCAAATCCATACCAGCCGCAACGACAATATAAAACATAAAAAGCCATGTTTGTCCTAAAAAATAATAGTAAAATTTTCCACGGGCCAGAGGCTGGAACTCAAAGCAGGAAATGCAAAGCATAGCAGGAAATAAGAAAGCAAGGCTATTAAGAAGAATATTCCACGTATGCACGGGAAATAGAGGAGGGGGCTGACTAGAGACGTGGCTCCTGGCTGGCCTGGCTGGAGGTAGGGTGGGTTTCCGATAAGGGAGGGGCGAGGAGACAGCGCAGGTGTAGATCACAGATAGCAGGACCCTAATGGGACCCGACCTCACAGAGGAAAACTGCAGCGGGGGAAGGAAGAAGATAAAGGAAAAAGGTATCAGCGAGGATCAAACCCAGAGGCCTGGAGCCCGCTGAAGAAGTCAGAAGGGTCCCTTTCTCCCTCCCACACTCCTTGGTGACCAGCGGGCTCCCAGCACGGATGTGAGAACTTCGTTGAGAGCTTCGTTGTAAGCTCACTTGGGTAAGCTCAGAGCTTGGACCCTTCACCCGGGGTTCCCCTGCAAGGAGAGCGACCGAGAACTGAGAGCCGCTGTCTCGCATTCAGAACAACCCCCATCCGACCCTCCCCGCCCTTGCAGCCGGAGGGCAACTTGAGAGGATGCCGCTGCAGCGCCGCTCTTCCCCGCCGGCGCCTCCTACCGGCGACCGAAACTTCAGAAAGGCTGAAGTTTCCTCGCCTTTCCCCTGGGGACCTGCAGGGACCCAGGGTGCCCCACCTGGGAGCTCCCTGCCTGCAGGCGTGTTAGGGAGATGCGAGCCAGCGGGTCCCGTACGCAGGCCGGATCCCACGGCTCCCCGGCTGCGGCGGGTTGCTGGGGGACCCAGGAGGAGGTGTGGAACTGGATTCGGTGGCTATGGAGCTACGTGGACAGGACTGACCAGAGAATATTGTGGGGGTCCAAGACACTGCTATCTGAAAGAGCGCCTGCAGGGAAGCCACACAATTGGAACAGGGCGGGTCCTCCCGCTGGGATGTCCCTACCCAGGGTGCCATAGCAACCAAGCTCGCAGGTCCCGCCCCACGGCGTTCCTCAAGAGTCTGTAGCGCGACGGTCCTTGACAGTCCTCCCAGCGGCTTCTGTAAAGGCGGGAAAGCGACCTCTGCCAGCCTACCGCAGCTCGGCCTGACCCCGCGCAGCTTACGTCTCCACCCACCCCTGCTGCCGGGATCAAACAATCCCCTGGGAGCTGAAGGGCCACTGGGCATTCAAATGTTCCACCTGAGTGACTAGATACAGCTTCCCAGGGGCACAGAAGAAAATCTGGGCAGTTGGCTCTTCCCAGGCATTGATCTACCACTGACAGCATCTATCACTCAGGGCGGAGAGCTGATTCTTTTTTTTTTTTTTTTTTGAGACAGAGTCTCACTATGTCGCCCGGGGTAGAGTGCAGTGGTGTCACAACTCACAGCAACCTCAATTCTGGGCTCAAGCAATTCTTTTGCCTCAGCCTTTTGAGTAGCTGGGACTACAGCCGCCGGCCACAATGCCAGGCTCTTTTTAGAGATGAGGTCTTGCTCTGGCTCAGGCTGGTCTCGACGGTTCTTATTTCAAGTACCTCCCACCGCCTCAGAGAGGAAGCTGGAGGATCTAGTAGGAGTCACACTGCTGAGAAGTGGTGAAGACAGCAGGACAGACGCAACCCAAAGGGACACTGTCTATTAGGAGAGAAACAAAAGTTACGGGCAGCTCTTTCTGTGAGAGGTCTCCCTCTGCCACGGTGGACCTCTGGGCTGATCAGGGAGCTGCTCCATCTGTGCAAAGACGTTTCACCAGAGAGCAGGTGCTGCAGAGATCTGGTGCCTGCCAAGCCCAGGCTTCTGTAGCTGATGACGTCCTGAGGCTGTGGTGCGCAGGGCCCAGCTTCCAGCAGTGACCTCAGCATCACCGCAGGCCAGGCCAGGGAAGAAATGACGCTCCCCTGTGTTGAGTGCTGTGACTGGGAGCTGAGCACACCTCCTCCCCAGCATGGAAGCTGAACAGAGGAGCCTCAGATGCCACAGGCATCACTTGGAAAGCCTCACGAGACTGCCTCAGTAGATCCTAGCTGTAGGAAGAAATCCTTGGCCAACCTGCAGCTCTGGGCTGCCTGCATGAACCCTGGGCTGATCAGAGAAACCTCTGCCTGTGGTTCTGAGCATCAGCAGTCTCCATGTTGGCAAAACAGCCCCCCACATGGTGGCTCTGTCCCTGAAATCCCCCAGAGCCAAGCTCTGAAGTTCTCACTGTGCCTAAGTCTGAGGCTCTTCCTTTGTAGCTCCAGGGCCCCTACCAGACCTGTGATTCAACCCCAGAGAATCCAGAGTTTTGCCTGGACCCCAAGACTTCCTCTACTGAGTCTCCACCCTTACTGCTGGGCAGACAGGCTATAAGAAAAACACAAGTGTCTTGTACAAAGACATTTGTTTCAGCCTTGTTTGTATAATATAAAATTTTTGGAAACTACCTTAATGTCCGTCAGTGGATTAAAATAATAGTATAATACTACTTAATATCACTTAATTGTATACTTAAAATGTTTAAAATGATCAATTTTATGTGCTATATATTTTCCACAATTTAAAAAGGAAAAATGATTTATCTATACAACAGAATACTATGCAGCATTTTAAAATAGTATAATAGATTTATAACAGCTTTGAAAACATTTCATGATAGCTTATTAAATGGACATACTTCTAAATATCTGTATACTTATATGTATGTATAAGTGTTTATACAGAAACAGAAAAACAGCTAGAGAATTACATGCTTAAATTTTTCACCATAGTTAGCTTATAAGAAACTTTAACTCTTTATATACCTATAAGTTGTTTTAATTTATGAGTGAATATGTGATTGTTTTAAAATTAAAATCCGGATTTCAAACCATATTACTAAGTTTTCAAAAGTTTGTGAATAAAAGAAGAAACAAGGTATTCATAAAATCTCTAGAGGCTACAACAAATATAGAACTTTGGATGTGGTGAAACTTATAAAGACTAATAAATAGGGTGGCTGGTAGATTGGCCTAGTACACAAAACATGTTACTAAAATTGGGTGTAATCGCAGTAAGTTTTTATGCAACTTTGTTTGAACTTTCATTTCATAGCAATGACTCAAAATAAACCGGATCTCATATTTTAGGTAGAAAGAGGATGATCCATTTCAGTGGGAGGACTGGCGTTTTGTGCTATCTGGGCAGAGAAAACACCTGTACAAAATAATGGACACAAGTCTCTCTGTGGAGGACACTACTCACAAGTCCTGCAAAGTAGTCACCTTGAGTTCATGTGCTCTAAGGTTCATTGTCCCTCCACCCCAACACCTCGATTTTCTGCTATCCCATCCTGTTTCCTCTTGTAAAAAGAAGTAAGAACAATATTTGGCCTGTTCCCAAAAGAGCCAGCAGGAATCAGGTTCAGATTACACAATCTTTCCCACTCCTGTGCCCATGCTGGTTCTTCTGGCTGGTTTCTTCAGGACTGTGTCAACATCACTTCTCAGCAGATATAGGAATAGGCTTGTGGAGAACAGCACCTGGGAGAAATGACTGGAAACTGATTTCCAGAACCTCTGAAGAACACATGGAGTGTGAGGCTGGGGGTCCAAGATGGTGTTCAAAGCCCCGAATCTCCCATAACTTCACATAGCGTCTTCATAGTCCACATCCATAGCTTTTGTCTTCCTCAGTCTAGCATAGATGTCCAAGGAGTCCTGGAAGCAAAGGCACGTGGTGGGGTTAGGGCAGGGAAGACAAGTAAAGCGTGCCTTCCACTGGTCCTCTTCCCCAGTGGGCCTGGATGCGTCCTGGAGGGGCACCGTACAGCACATGGATTAGGGCCTCTTGGACGCCTGTGTCCCGGCAAGGTCAGAGGGCCTGCACCTCATCGGCAGGCTGCAAAGGTGCTCCTCAGGAACTGCAGACCAATCTCAACATACAAGACCTTCTCCCATTCTCAGGATCCCTTCTTAGGCAGTGCTATGGGCTGCTATTTTTTTCAAGGTTGTCAGAATTTTATATTCACGAACTAAATTTAGTATGTCACTGGAGTTTTAACCTACAGTCTTTTTTTTTAAGCACCTACAGTCTTTGCACACATGCACCCAGTTGGAATTTGATGGCAGAAAGTATTTTTGTGTAACATCCATAATATCTTGAGATATTCAGAGTTTACAGATTACTGATTTTTAATGACATGAATCACTATTAGCTTAGTTTTATTCAATACTCATTTAGTGTGCTGTGTATTTATTTAGTTAACCGTATAGCACAAAGTGATGGATGTTGGTTCGACAGTATTTTAGGATACAGATCTTCACATAAAAAGAATTTTTTGACTACAGAGCATCTACATGCCCACTTGTAGTGAATGCACATGGTAGCCTTCAAAATGCCCTTGTGCAATGACATCTTATTGTTATAAGGGAACATTTTTACCTCCATTGTCTTGGGCAACCGGGAGGAGGCAGACTGTGGGATTTTTGCTCTTCCTACATGGCTATATTTTAAGAAGTTTAAGAACCAGTCACCAGAGAAAGGAGAGAAAGAACATGAAGGAAAGAACGAGAGGGACTCTTACCTTATTCTCCACATGTGCTGTCGGGGGTGCTGCTGTGGAGAAAGGTAAGTGCTATCAGATTCTACGTACATTTAACATCCTTCACTAAACTCGTGTTAACAAAGACTTCTTCCTCTCCCATCTGTTTGGATTGATTTCTGCTAACATTTTCTGTCTCGTTTTTCTGTTGATAGCAAAGATGATTTGTTTAGTATCTAGAGGAAAATTGAGAGCTGGGGCAGAAGGGTGACCCCAGGAGGATCCCATGCTAGAGGGGCCTTTCTACCTTTCAGCTTTTCTGGGCTACCATGTGCAGGATGAGACAACGGCACCAACTGGGTCACTGTAATAGGGACCTGCGGAAGTCACCATTTCTGATGCTGCCATGCAGCGGTGAGGGGGAGGCACATGTAGGCCAAGTTCACATTGCCACTGGGCTCTACTCAAGGCAGCTCCACACAGGCGTAGTACTGCTCACAGCTGCAAGGGCAGAAGCAGCTGCCATCTGCTATGCCTAGCTACTGAGTGTCCTTGTTCCAAGAAAGACAAAAGTCAGAGACAAATTTACTCCCCCTGTCTCACCTGCAGCTGGTTCCTGTTCCTGGTGCATACTGTACGCCAAGGAATAAATCTCATCCTCATGCACAGCATCCACTAAAGGAAAAGAAAGAAGACATCAAGTCACGGCCCGTCATCCCTGCCTTTGAGCTTGCTCCATGCCTACTGCCTGTCACAGCCCCAAAGACAGGCGGGTCCTTCATTGGCAGAGGAGGCTGGAGCCCAGCCAGGGTCAGGCTTAGAGAGCAGGTGTCACTCCACGGCCCCCTCCCTGCCTTGCTTTCCCCACTCCAGCCCGGGTCATCTGGGAAGCCTCACCATTTTCGTAGGTACTCTGTAATTGCCTGGGGTCAGGTGAGTTGAGGTAGGTGATTTCTGGGGGTGCAGGGCTGGGAAGGGTCCTGCAAACACAGAGACACGTGCTGTGTGTCTGGGACCACATCCCAGACATTCCAGACATTGCTATTTGAGATTTTGAATAAGACACTGAAGAGGGTCATAGGCATAATACAAACATACAGACAAATCAGGGACTGAAGGCACAGCAGTGTGGGACAAGCCACGCCCCGTCCGGAGGTGAGCAGTGCTCCCCTGGGCACGCACCATAGTGTGTGCTCCTAAGGACAAGTGTGAGGTCCTTCCTTAACTGACGGGCTCACTGTGGTACTACACACAGCCAGAGTAGGTGCTCGGTAAATAGTAAAGGAAGAAATATTAATTCACCCCAGGTGAAAGGCAGGTGTCTGGGCATAACAAGCGACTTGAGCAAGGGGCCAAAGAAAGCAGCTGTGCATAAGCACAGCAGCACTGGAAGAGTGCCACACGGGTTTGGAGACAGTCTCTGCTTATTGTTGGATAAACAATAACACTATGAAACAGAGGAACTGAACACTGGTAACCCTACATGGCAGTATTCTTCCAATCTTTTCTTCCTCTAAACTTCTGAAGGATTTCATCAACAATCTGCTCGGTATGTTTATCACTATCTGTCTTGCATCCCAGAAATGTGTATGCATCTTATTTGCCCTAAAATACTTTAATAAGATGCTCAGGCTCCTTCCATATTTTCACACCTCTCAGCGCTCATCAGAAAGACTTCAGACTCTCAGAGATTGGTTGACTGAAAGAATGCATGAGTTAGGGTCAAATCAATGCAACTACCTTTTCCCACAGATGTATTTAAGGGGATCGATGGGAAGAATAATGAAAGGATTGAAAGTAATTGGCTAATATGTGAGATCTGAAAGAAGAGGAATAACGAGAATATTCAGTGCTGCCAGAGGGAGGATGTTGCAGTGAGTTTTGGGGTATGATAAGGCAGGATAAAAGCTCTGAGAGAACAATTTTAATTTTTAAAAATAAATTTCTCTGCTTTATCAGCACATAAGGAGAAAGCAAAAGCCTCACCTGTGTGGATCTGGGGCTGAACGCCTTCCTGCAAGCCAAGCAAATGAACACATGTCAGTGCAGAAGCCTCCTCAGTACCTCCACACAGCCCCTGTGCAGGGATGTGCCTCAGGCCTGGATGCCTGGCACAGGTGCCACTGTGTGCCCAGTGGACACCCTGCCAATTGGGTACCAAGTTTTGGTTCATTCAGACATGAGGTGACTTGGGTCCAGAAGAATGAAGTCAACTTCTGAAAGCCAACCAGATCTAGAACTTGAACCCAAGTTGCTGAGCCCTCACACATTTTGAATGTTTTGTTTTGGGTTTTGCAACCACACTACTCAATCTTAGCACGATGAAAATCCTCAGAGGCAGGTGCTGATACAGCCGTATTAGAGGTAGGGGGCGATGTCCAAGGATGCCAGAAATGCTTAGAATCTAAATGTGAGTCTATCTCACACCATCCTCTCTTGCCTTATCTTCAATCCAACTTGCTGAGTGAAGGAGACCAAGGTCGAACAGACGAGTAAACACGTAATTACCAACTGTGATAAAGCGTGAAGTCGAATAACGTGCAGAACCCTTGTGGGCTATGTGGCCAGGAGCAGTCTCTTGGAGAAAATAACACTTCAGCAGAGAAGTTAGAAAGATCCAGCAGAGAGCAGAATGTGTGGATGTGTGAATGAGCAATGCAGAGAGGAGGGAAAACGTGTGCCAGGACTCTCCGGTGAGCGAGGCCTGACTCACGGACTCCAGAACTGGGAGACGGCTGCTATATTTCTCTTCTAGTAACCTACTGATTATTTCAAATGTAGTTACATTTTCATATCAAAATTAAATCACAGAAGTACAAAATGTCAGGTGACCTTAACCAATAACATGGGGTGGATGGAAAACTTCACCACTGCTTTAATGGGTCCTGTTGCCACTACTGAGGGTGTGAGCTGCTTCATAGGCAAGGTGGCTAACAGCAGAAATTCATCTTTTACAGTGTACCTGTCACAAATCTAGCCCATGTCAGTGACAGCAAAGGTCATGGTAACAAAGTATTGGTCTCTATAAATACTAACCTGTTTTTCTCTTGTGCCAGAAGCAAAATAATAGGGCTACCATGACAAGGCCCAGGATGCCAAGCAGCCCTCCGATGACTCCTGATGTCAGAGGATGCCTTGTGTCCTGGATAGGCACTAGGGGAGAGATCACTGTGTGTGAGCTGCTCAGAGGAAGGGCCGGGGGTTTGGAGAGCAGACATCTTGGATGTGGGTCGTGCCCAAGGTCTGCTCTTTCAAAAGGGCACTTACTTATTTGTCTAGGGACATGCAACTTAATCACACTGATGAAAAGATAAGAAAGGCCGCCCACCTTCATGTCCCCCAAGCCCTTCCAATACATTGCCCCTGGCAGCATCACCCACAGAAGCCCCATATTTAGTAGCAAGGCACCAGAAGCATGTGGCAACAAGGAGACTCTCCTCGGATGGTGGGAGAGAGAAGCTGATCAAGAAAAATTCAAAGCCTCAGTTATACCTATGAAGTTCAGTGTCACCACATTGCTGTGCTGGGCCCCCAGACCATTGTCAGCCTCACAGGAGTAGTTTCCAGAATGCTCTGCGGTCCCAGAGAAGTTGAAGGATGCTCCTCCTCCAGAGGGGGCTGAGCTGCTCCCCAGAATGACATCCTCGTGATAAAACTGGTACAGGATTGGGGGAGAGCCTATAGGGGCCTCACAGAAAAGCTCCACGTCGTCCCCCACCACGGCCTGGGCCCTGGGCACACTGATGGTGAGGATGGGGCGAGACACTGGAACTGACATACATAGTAGATGGTCAGAGCAGGTCTCTGACTACATGGTGGAGTCATAATCCCTGCCCCCCACCAGAGGCTCAGCCCCCAGGAACTTCCTCAGCATGCCCTCCAAAATGGGAAGCCCCATGTGAGAGCTCCTGGCTGAGCCGAGGGTAGTGGCACTTACTTCTGACAGTGATGCTCACCAGTCCACTGAGCTTTGGACCATAGCCATTGTCAGCTGCACAGTAATATTGATCAGCGTCACTCTTTCTCACTGCTGGGATCTCAAATTCTGCTGTCAGTGAATGCTGGGTCTTTGTTTCCAGATTTAAACCCAAGGTCCCTTTGTACCAGAGGAAGGTGATGTTTCCTGTGCCCTTATCAACGGAGCAGATGAAGACCAGCTTGTCTCCCTCTGCCAGTTGTTCCCCCAGGGGCTGGGTCTCCAAGCTCACATCAGAGATGGGGACTCCTGTGTGGATACAAGATGACATGGGGGGCCCTGAGTAGGGAAAGTTTGGGGGCAGGGAGTATGTGTGACAGTCCTGAAAGCAAAGCCTATGAGTAAAGCTAATGATTATATAGTCTAACAAGGGGTGGGGGGCTCTTTTGATTTAGAGGCAGCACTGGTTGGGTGATGGTGGCGGGATACGAAAGACGCAATATTACCATGGAGAGTGTGGCATCACCTCTGTCCCTGGGACAATGTGACTCCCATTACCCTGACCTCACAAACGTTCGTCTTTCCAGACACAATGGTGCAGTGATCTCAGCTCCAGCTCATAGCTCACACTGCCTTGAGAGAATGCTGGTTCCAACTCTCTTACTTGCTGTACCTGCTTGATCAAATTTCTTAACTTTTTTGAGACTCAATGTCCCATCTGTGACATGGAGAAAGTAAGGACAGTTATCTACTAGGTTTGTGACATTCAGTTATATGACAAGTGTGAAGACTTAGACCAGGCCTGCCACATGTGAAGTGCTCAGTATATGTCATGGCAGTCGGGTGTCACCAGTGCTGACATTTTTGCCAGTCTGGAAGGCCCAGCCTTCTGCAGGCATTAGATATTGGCTTCATGAAACACAGCTGCTACTTCATCTGAGAATGGGAGAGGATGTCAGGAATGTGGACCCTGATGTGGAATAATGTGGTTCACAAATCACAAAACACTCTTCTTTCCATCTTTTGAAATCAAGCTCCAACTTCCCTTCCACAAGTCCAGCTCCAGCAGCCAATTCTACATTATTGATGTGGCACAGCCCCTCACACATCACCTGCTTGTTCAGTGCTGGCTGGGCACCAACTTCTTGTAGCCAGGGACCGAGTGTCATACAGCTGTGTCCCCCATACCCTCCAGCCCAGTGCAGACACACAGCAAGCATTTCCTAAATACTCTTTCCCTCAACAGAAGCAGCAAGAATAAGGGAAGATCCCTAAGGGACCTGACAAGAGAGAAACTCGGGCATAGCTCTGAAATGACCCCGACTCTTCCAGATGTAGACCCTGATAGATGCGAGGACCAGCCTCTCGCCACTGCCCTCTCCCGCCCACCCGGCAGACACTGGCACTCACTCTGCACGTTCATCTGGAACCTCGGGCTTCTTAAGACCTTGTATATCACTTTTTGTGCCTCACACCAGTAGGACCCCGAGTCTTCCTTCTGCACAGCAGGGATCTGGAACTTCCAGGAGCTGCTCCAGTCAGATGTTAGGGGCTGGGAATCTCTGAAGAAGCGGAACTGGGGCTGAGCAGCTGATGACTGTGGAGGGGACTGAATCTTACAGGTCAGTGTCACCGGGCTTTCCTCTGTGGGCTGCAGAGGGCTGGCTATCAGAAACAGCTCTAGAGAGAGGAATGAACCCCATCGCAGGGCAATGGGGTTCAGGGTTCCTGGTGAGAGGTGCTCTGTGTCACAGCACTGGTAAACCAGACTCAAAGAAACAGCCACCCTCATGTCACACCAGTGCCCAGCGACTGTCCTTTGCCATGAACTCACCCTGCTCGCCCCGGCATCCCCTGCCCGTGGGCAGCAGCATCTCCAGCTGGAGGGTAGCCTTTATCTTTGACTTATGTCTTATTCTTTTTTGAAATTTCTGACTATGAGTTAAAAACACCTTTCTCGTTGTCAGCACAGTAATACTGAACAGTGTTGCAAGCTGGCATTGAAAGTGATGAACTCTGAAGTTTTCCTGAAAGTGGATACATTTCTTTCATCCTTGTTGGAACTCATATTGGTAATTTCCTTCTGTTCCCTTTGCTCTGACATCTCAGAATCATACTACCTCTTTTAAAGACACAATATGGGCCCTGCAGGATCAGTCCGTCGAGGAGAGATGTGGAGGAACGCCATCCTGTCTCTGTCCTGTCTCTATTTTTGTTGAAGGATGAAAAGGGGTGCACTTGCCTGGAAATACCCTTTATCCTCCATCCACACAGCCCAGCTCCCTTAATCTGGAACTCCTAGAGAAACCTCTGCGGAAGCCATGATATGAGGAGCAAATTAAATCCATATCTGAGGCCTTATGGAGGGAGCCCTTTGGGATCGTAGGGACCTTTTTCTGGACCAGTAAAGAGAGTTAAAGTTGCATTCTTCTCTCACTGCTGTCCTCGTCTCCCCACTGGTAACTGCCCGTGAAAAATGTCACAATCCTTCATAGGATTGACTTTTGGGGCATTTGTTTATCCAACCCTCAGATCCTTTGCCCTATGGGAATTTTTAATAATTTCCCTAAAAGAAGCCTCTTTCTCTCCTCACTAGTTGAAAGGAACAAGTGCTCTGGATCGCAGGGGTATGATTCCTAGTCCCAACGTCTGTGACTGCCAAGCCTTTCTACTGGAATACTTCTCCCTGGGAATTTTGAAACATCAGCTCTATCCCTGGTACCAGAATGTTTGTTTTGCCCTGGGACGTGGAATAGCCCACCCGTTAGAGTTACTTTGTTTCCTTGGAAAATTGTAGTCCCCAGAAAACTGAGCAGCAACACAGCTTTGGACCCCGAGCGAGGCTCCTGAAACCCACTCCTCTCAATGGTGGTAGGTGGAGGTGAAGTAGAAAACCAGACAGGGCTGACAGTCAGGTTCTAGGGCTCAGTCTTGCAACTCAGAGTTAATTTGGGGTAATTCTCAGACAACAAAGGCTCCCTGGAAAATATCCGGTGGCAGAACCAGGTTGAGAAACCTGGTGGCAGAAACTTTGTTTCCGCATCCTTGATGTGACTTTGGATTTCTGCATAGGCTGGGATTGGGCACCTGAGCTTAGGGGTAAAGGTGGGACCAGACACAAGACATGCATGGCATAACACAGGAATGAGTTTGACTTAGTCAAACATCAAGGAAGGAGCCCAGGAGGCCGGGCTGACTCTCTGGTCCCAGGATCCATAGAGCCCATGTTCCCTAGTTGCACTTGTAGCCTGTGTTCTTGAGGTAGCAGGACAATCTCTTTTAACCCCTGGTTAGTATTTTTTATGTAGGAGATCAGTTCTCACAAATAATAGATTTCATTTTGCTTTAGTGAAAGATTGCCTCTGAAAGGAGGGAAACGTCCTCTCCTCCTCTTGTAAAGGTAAGACTGAATCAGGATCAGAGCAATAAAATGTATTTGCATAAACCAGGGTCTTAGAGAGAAAACAAGCTGAGGTGACCTTTGTGTGGAGCTAAAAATAGGAAAGAGGTAAATGTGCTACTTCACTCTGCACATGGCCTGAGGACAGGCTGCAGTGTTGCTCTCCACAGATGTGTGATTTCAGCACTTCCTCCACAGCCCCTGGTGGGACTCCCAGCCGCAGGGCACAGGGGACTTGGAGACCCTGATGCTTGAAGGACAGAGATTCTTTTAACACAAGTCTTTGGTGCCCTGTGCCTTCCTTGTGCAGATGGCATCTCCCTTCCTACACTGAGACTTCTCAAAAATGAGACTGTGCTCTCAAGGTCAGAGGGAGACAGGCTCATGTCAGGTGCACAAGTGGCTAAGCCCAGGGCAGCCCAGGCAGAGACCCAGTGTTTATGCACTTCAGCAGCTAACACCTGATGTGTCTTAGACAGACACTGACTGCTCAGACAGCCATCCACAGGCCTCCTGTGCTGACCCACAAGGTACCCACAGACCATGAAGAAGAAAGGGAAGTGCAACTCACCGGTGGGTTCACAGAGTGGAGCTAGGAGAGAATGCAGCAGAGATCAGTACAGAGCAGCAAATCCTCGCCCTGCCCAGAGCTTTCCCCACCATATGCTCCCCCCCCCCACCCCGTCCCTCATGGCCTCCCCACTTGTCTACCATCCACCCTCCTTTTTTCTTTCTCTCCTCATCCCTCCCTTCTTTTATCTTCCTTCCCTCCCTGCTCATCTTCCTCCCCTTTCTTCCTGCCTGTCTTCCTTCTTTCTCTCTTTTCTCTTTTTCCTTTTCCCATATTCCATATCCCCCGCAGGGTGCCTGCCCATACTTTTCCCCCTAACAATCATAATATAACTTCCAATAACTTCTGTCATCAGTGATCAGGAGATGTGGTCTCTGTTCCACTCAACAGCTCCCTCTTCAAGCCCCTCATTCCTACTCCCACCTCCCCCTCTCAAAAGTCTGGATAACCCAGCTCTAGTCTCACTGCCTCATGGTTATATCAGAGTCAGGCAAGGGAGGTTCAAGGTCTCTTGCTCCTACTTACTAACTTAAAAACAGAGGAATTTTAGGTCCAGAAAAGAAATTCAGATTTCTCTGAAGATTCTCTTCTCTCCCAAGGATTTGACCATAATATGACATAATGGCCAAGAAAGAAATGTTCAGGGAGAGTGAGGGCTTTGCATCTAGACGATATACATTTGAGTCCTGGCTCTTTCTTTTACAAGCTGTGTGACCCTGGAAAATGTGTTTAACTTCTCTGTGCTTTAGTCTCTTTTTCTTCAAAATGTACATATGGCAGTTGCCTACCTCACAGAATTTTTGTGAGGATTAAATAAGTTAATATCCTTGAAGAGTTTAGAATAATGCCTGGAATTTAGTTAGCAGTGAATAAATATGTCTCATTACTATTATTACCTATTTTAGCTCATTCTTAGTTTGAGATACCTCACTTTTCTAGGTTAAATGATTATTTAAATAATCAGTTTTTCAGGTAGGAGCAGGAAATCAACAGGAGCCACCCCAGTGGCTTCAGTATCCCAACCCTGACTACTCAGAGCCTAGGCTCAGTAGAATAGCTGTGAACCTGTCACCCTAGTCCGTATGATGCTCTGCCCACCAAAGAACAGGTAAGTCAAGTGTGAGCCAGTAGACCAACCATGTGCCCTCTTAGCAAGTGAATCAGCCTGAGAAACTGCAGCTGAACTGGTAGATCAACCACCTGCCTCCATGGTATGCAAATCAGCCGGGCACTCTACCCCTGGGGAAACAGAGCTTTGGTCCAGGAGAACAGCCACAACATTGGTGCCTAAGATTGTGTTACACCTCTGCCTACTCTGAGAAACATAGCCCTGGCTGATCTATATTATCCTGCCCTCTGGGCCGAACAGCCTCAGCACCTTGACTCTATAGATCTGGACCAGCCTTATGGAGTTGATGATGTTGAGGCATGGCATATTTCCAGGGCATAAAGCCAACATTGTACTGCTGCCCACTTCCTAGAGCCTAAGCCACAGCCCCACTACAATTCCTAGGTCCTTGTTGCCACTATGCCTGAACCCATTGAGTCTAGGCCATTTCTGCTCCCACACCCAGAGTTACCAGCTATGTGGTACACTCTCTCCTGGTGCCTGCATTGCCACTGTGTCTTATGGGCTTAAGAACTCGAACTCAAATTGCAGCTGTATTCTGCTCCCCAGCATCTGAGCCTCTGGAACATTCTTAACTCCTTGAGCCATACCAGTGGTGTGGCCTGAGACCTAGGTTCAAAGTCATAGCTACATTCCTACGCTATGAGTTTAAACTACTGGGGAGTGTCTCTAAGTCTTAGTCCTTGGCTTGATAGTAAAACTATGTCCATTCATGCCCTAAAAGAGTGAACCTGTATCCAGGCTGGGTGCTACAGTACTTAAATAAGACACTGACTCTAGAACCTCAGATCCACAACCACTCTGAGCATCTGTGCCATAGAATATAGCACCCTTGTGGATGCCTGTAGCCCATGTCAGACCCAGAGGGATCTCCTCTGGGTATGCCTTCCTACTGTGAGAAAAAGAAGAACAGGAGGATTCCTAAAGCCCTTGCCACTGAGAACCCTAATTATCTGCCTTGCCACAACCACTCCCACAGCAGCCTAAGCCACTGAGGGACTCTCAGGCATTGCTCACATTGATTACAGCTGAAGAAATTTCATAGAGCACACAGTACTATGCCCACCTGGGACAAAAACCAATGTACCCTTTCCAACCAACAGCCTAGAATGCATCTGGAGATGAAAGTCTTTCTCTGTGAAAGCAACTGTACAAAGTTGGAAGAGGCAACTATTCCACTATATGCAAAGATACGAGACATTATCAAACAAGTAAACATGACACCACCAAAGAAACATAAAATATGTTTTCCAATAACTGACCCCAAAGAAATGGAAATTTATGGACTCTCAAAAAGGTGTTCAAAATAATGATCTTAAGGAAACTCAGCAATATATAAGAGAATACAGAAAAACAATTTAATGAAATCACAAAAATAATTCATTACTGAATAAAAAAATTCAATAAAGAGAAAATTATCATGAAAAAGATCCAAATAGAAATATTGGAGCTGAATACAATGAATGAAATAAAAAATATGTTTGAGAGCCTCAACAACAGGCCAGCTCAGTGGAAGAAAGACTTTCTAAACTTGAACATAGATCTTTTGAAGTAACTCAGACGAAAAAAGAAAAAGGAAAAAAGATGTTAAAAAGTAAAGAAAGTCTACAGGAATTACAGGGCACTATTAAGCAAATAAATATTTGCATTATGGGAGTACTAAAGGAAAAGGAAATGGAGAAAAGCACAGAAAGCTTATTTAATGAAATAATGGCTGAAAATATCCCAAACCTTTGGAGAGATATGGACATCAGATCTATGAAGCTCAAATATCCTTAAACTTATTTAACCCCCAAAGATCTTCTCCAAGCATATAATCACACTATAAAAAGTCAAATACAAAGACGTAATTCTAAAACAGCAAAAGAAAAGCATCAACTCACATGTAAGAGAATCTCAATTAGACAGACTATCAGCAGATTTCTCAGCAGAAACCTTACTGGCCAGGAGAGAATAAGATGATAATATTTGAAAATGCTGAAAGGAAAAACAAACTGTCAGTAAAGGTACTAAAACAAACAAACCTATCCTTCAGAAATAAAGGTAAAATAAAGTCTCACTCATTCAAGCAAAAACTTATGGAATTTATTACACTACACTAACTTTAAAAGAACTGCTTAAGAGAGTACTTCAACCAGAAGTGAAAGGACAATAATTACCATTATTAAAACATATGTAGGTATAAAACTCACTAGTAGAAGTAAATTTATAATCAATTTCAGAAAACTCCAACTCTGTTATGATAGTATTAAATCATTCAGTTCTCCAGTATAAAAGTTAAAAATCAAAAGGTCAACAATAACTAACTATAATAAGTTGTTAGGAAATACACAGTATAAAAAGATATAAATTAAGGCAACAAACATATAAATTGTGGGTAGATAGTAAAAGTCTATCCCAAAGTTAAGTTTTCATCAGTTTAAAATAGATCAAAGTTAACTTGTTGGCAGTTTAAAATAATCTATTACAAATGTAAGATTTTTTCATGCAAGCCCCATGGTAACCACAAAGAAAAATACTAGAGCAGATAGGCAAATGAGAAGGAGAAAAAATCAAAACTTAGTGCTACAAAAAAGCCACCAAGCCACAGAGGTATATAAGAGAGAATGAAGAAAACAAAGGATTTACAAAAGAACCAGAAAAAATTAACAAAATGGCTAGAATAAATACACATCTGTTGATAGTAACCTTGAATATAAATGGATTAAATTATTCGATTAAAAGATACACAATGGCTTAATGGATTTTTTACAAAGCAAGACCCAACTATGTTCTGCCTACAAGAAACTCACTTTAAAAAAATAAAAATAACTTTCTTCTCTTCTCCCCTGCTCTCTCTCCTCCTCACTCTCCTCTTTTTATCTCCTCTTTTCTCTTACCTTTTCTCTCCCCCTTGGTGCTGCTCTGTAGCCTCCCTCTCCCACCAATAAAGATCTTTCATACAAAAAAAAAATAAATAAAAATACAAATAAACTCACTTTACTGTAATGACACATCTAGACAGCAAGTAAAGGGTGAGAAAAAGAGAACTCATGCAAATCAAAAACAAAAGAGAATAGTAGTCATTATATTTATATCAAATAGAATAAACTTTAGGTCAAAAACTACACAAAAAGACAAAGAAGGTCATTATATAATGATAAAGGGGTTAATTCATCAAGAAGATATAATAATTGTAAATAGACAGTATACACACCTAGTACTGGAGCACTCCCAAGTACATAAAGCAAATATTATTAGATCTTAAAGGAGAAGTAGACTATGTTACAATAATAATAGGGGACTTCATCACCCCTCTTCCAAGGGTGGATACTCATCCAGACAGAAAATTAGCAAAGAAATATCAAATTAAAACTGTACTCTACACTGAATGGACCTAATAGACATTTACAAAAGAGTCCATCTGACAGCTAGAGAATACATATTCTTCTCAACTATACATGGAACATTCTAAAGGATAAATCATATGCCAGACAACAAAACAAGTCTTAATAAATTCAAGAAGATTGAAATCATGTCAAGTTTCTCCTAATCACAATGGTATAAAACTAAAAAACATTAACAGAAGAAACTTCAGAAACTTTACAAATACATGGAAAGTAAACAACATGCTTCTAAGTAACTAATGATACAATGAAGAAATTAAAAGAGGAATTAAAAAATGTCTTAAGAAAAATGAAAATAGAACCATAATGTACATAAACCAATGGAATACAGAAAAAGCAGTTCTCAGAGGGGAAGTTTATAGCAATAAATTCCTACATTAAAAAGAAAGATCTAAAATAAGCAAGCTAATTTTTCACCACAAGGAACTAGAAAAACAAGAACAAACTCAGTCAGAAAGAACAGAAGGAAGGAAATAATAGAGATCAGTTCAGAAATAAGTGAAATACAGACCATAAAATAATACAAAGATCAGAGAAACAAAGAGTTGAAATTTTAAAAAGATAAACAAAATTGGCTAGATGAAATAAGAAAAAAGAGAGCACTCCAAAAAATAAAATCAGAAACAAAAAGGAGACATTACAATTGATACCACAGAAATAAAAAGAATCTTAAGAGACAATTATGAACAATTATATGCCAACAAATTTGATGACCTAGAAGAAACAGATAAATGCCTGGCCATATGTGATTTACCAAGATTGAATTCTGGAGAAATAGAAAATCTGAACTTAGTAAACTTTAAGACAAAGTTAATAAGCAAGGAAATTGAATCAGTTATAAAAAACATACTAGCCAAAAAAAGACCAGGACCTAATAACTTCAAAGCTGAATTTGACTAACCTTTTAAAGAAGCACTAAGGCCAATTTCTCTCAAACTATTTTTTAAAATTATCAGGGGAAAACACTTCCAAACTCATTTTAAGAAGCCAGCATTACCCTGATACCAAACCCAGAGAAAAACACAACACAAAAAGAAAACTATACACCAATATCCCTGATGAACATAGTTGAGGGAACCCTCAACAAAGTACTAGCAAATCAAATTCAATAGTACATCAAAAAGATCATTCACCATGATCAAATGGGTGATGCAAGGGTGGTTCACCATACACAAATCAATAAACATAATATGTCACATTAACAAGATAAAGTGGGGGAAAGGGTGGAGGGAGGGGGATTGGAGGGATCACTTCTGAGGTTTTTTTTACAGGGGTACAAGTGAATCTTTCTAAGAGTAGAATGTGAACGTTTTAAAACAATAACTGAGAAAATGACATGAAGGCTGTGTTGACCAGTTTGATGGAAGTATTTCAGATTGCATGTGAAAACCTCACACTGTACCCCAGAAGTG
>CAUYQV010029554.1:0-11433 GCA_963574575.1 Galagoides demidoff | reverse complement strand
ATGGACACTTTACGTCCTTCATGTTCACATGGATGGAGCTGGAGAATGTTCTTCTGAGCAAAGTATCACAAGAATGGAAGAAAAAGTATCCAATGTACACACCCCTATTATGAAACTAATTTATACCTTTTATATGAAAGCTATAACAAAATAGCCTAATAATTGGGGGTGGGGGACGGGAGAAGGGTGGGGGAATGGGTGGAGGGAGGGGAATTGGAGGGATCACTTCTGAGGTTTATCTTACAGGGGTAAAAGTGAATCTTTCTAAGAGCAGAATGTGAACGTTTTAGAACAATAACTGAGAAAATGACATGAAGGCTGTGTTGACCAGTTTGATGGACGTATTTCGGATTGCATGTGAAAACCCCACACTGTACCCCAGAAGTGCATTAATGTACATAGTTACTATTCAATTAAAAAAAATTGTGTAGAATATCTAATATTCTCCATGCGTATCCAGGCAGCAACATATATAACAAATTTTCTGATTTTCAGGAAAACCATTCTCTAAGCCTAAGTATCGTTGACCATATTCTAAATCTCAAATTGCATCAGTAACTGTCTCTATCCAATTTGGCAGACTATTCAAGATCCCAAATTTAGTTCATATATGAAATTGGAAACTAATGAAAAGGAGACTTACTCCAATAGAACTTACTTTTAAAACTATAAACAGTATTTCATTGTTTAAGTAAAATGGAAAAAAAATAGAAAACAATTTATAAAGAATAGGGAACCAGTCAAATTTTGGTACATCCATATGATAGAAGAGTATATATTTATCTGAAGTGGTACAAGAATAATTAGTGGCACAGGAAAATACTTATAGCACTTTAAGTAAATATATATTTATGAAACCAGGATGCAACCTATACATGCAAAATTATTTCTAACTACAACTATGTATGAAGGCATACACAAGCACATACACGCAAAGAAAAATGTGGAGAACAAAATGCATCTACATTTCAATGGTGATTGATGATAGGTAGTAAGATTAGAGAAATACAAGCTTTTTCTTAATAATTTTTTGTATTTTTTATGACTATTACATATTACTTATTACTGATTACATATTACTTAGTTTTTTGCTTAGAGAAGGATAATTTATGAGCTGCTTCAACATTTTTTTTGAAATGTTTGAAAAACATTTTTTTGAAAAAATGTTGAAGCAGCTCATAAATTATCCTTCTCTAAGCAAAAAACTAAGAGTGAGGAAAAAACTGTGGGGTCTTCAGATATTCACTGAAAAGAAAACTATGGCTTAAGAGTAATTTATAATTTACTTAACCCACCTAATTCATAGGACTCTTTGCCCTTTGGAAGTATATCTACTGGAAATAATAATTAACATTAGCAATTTACATTATCATACATTAATGAGTGAACTATCTGCCACTACTTCTGTTATTAATGTTAAAACCGCACATTTCAGATTAACCAAAAGATCCATTTAAAAGCACATTAAAACTGAAGGTAAGTATGCAAAAGTGGGTTTCCCAAAGAAGGGTTACTAAAATCAGTTTATTGTTAGGTTTAAGAAACAAATTTTATATTTGCTTTTATATTAGCTATTATAATTTGTATACAGTTTGAAGTTTCAGGGTAATCTTTTATCTCCATGTTCCTATATCTACCTTAAAAACAGCAAATTGTGTTGTTTGGTTTTTTGAGACAGGATCTCACTCTGTCATCCCAGGTAGGGTACAGTGGTGTCATTATTGCTCACTACAACCTCAAATCCCTGGCTGGGCTCAAGTGATCCTCCTGCCTCAGCTTCCTGAGTAGATGGGACTACAGACATGTACCACCATGCCCATAAAAATAGCAGTGTTATTATAACTAAGCCAACTGCAAGTAGAATATAGATATATTCATTTTATTGTGCTTCACACATTTATACATTTTGATCTTAATCTAACGATATTTGGCATATAGCCTTTCTTTTTCAGCTTCCTTCTGCTTTTTAAAATAATACTTGATGGAAGTTAGACAAATTGAACATTTCTTTGGAAAGGCAACTGGATTTTATACTAACCAATCTAACTTACTCAAAATATTCAGTATAAGAGGAGAAAAGAAGAAATCCCTCCTTCCTCCCCACCAACATCAGGCTCCATGAATTTTTTTTTTTTTTTTAAGGAAAGAAGTTTTCTGTAAAAAAAAAAAAAGTCCTATTAATGAGACCAAATTAATTGAATAATCAAACATAATAAAAATTAACCAAAAAAAGAGGGTGAGAGAAGAATAGATACTATCAAAGTAATAGTTCCCTAAATCACACATACTTACAGAATGCTTAAATTCATTTAATTGCATCTGGAGACCCTGGGCTTTGTCTAGCTCCTTTTTCATTTCGTTCGCATTTCGTTTGAATTCTGTGACCTCTAAGCGCAATGAGCGGCGTTCCACTTCTGCTGCATGCAGTCTTTGTGTAAATCCAAATATTTGCTTCTGTAATGATGCTGTGCTTTTCTGTTGTTAAACAAGTGCAATTTCACAAGCAGTAACTACAGATGTATTAATAAATAGGTAGCAATGACCATTTTACCAAATTAAATGTAACTTAATTTATATTAAAAAAAATACTAGCTATTAGTGAATCTTAGAGGTGAAAGCTTTATTTTTTACTTCACCAAATGATTTGGCTTATACAAAATGAACACCTGAAGAAAAGAAATAAACTGGACATCTAAAAAACAGAATTGACAGCTTTTATGACTTAAATAATTCTGTTGTAGTATATTTATAGAAAACAGTAAATTCAGAACTAATGTCATGACTTTTGCATTTTGATATTTTAGACACTTTTAAAATTTAAATTTTATTACATTAATGTTTGATTATCTTTGAAATCTAAAGAAAATCTAGATATATTCATATACAACTAATTTTAACTACAATTTAGGTTGATTCAAAATTAAATCTACACATCCTAAGATCACTATTAAATAAAATTACATACATACCATAATGGGCACATGGTCACGTAAACCATATTTCAAGGCCAGTGTGTTTACTTTATGAAGTCCATGGGCCAGCCTCTGAACCAGGGAATCTTTTTCAACATATGTAATACTCCTGCTACTGTGCAAAGGTACACACTCCATTGCCAGACTAATTTTATCCATAAGTTTTGCAAAAGAATTCTTGGCTGCACCTATAAGTAAATGTCCACAAACTCTGGAATTCGGATCTTCAAAGACAAAGAAAAAGGGTATAAAAAATGTGATGGTCTCTTGTTCATTTCACAACACTGCTGATTAAAATATGATGAAAATCTTTTTTTAAATTATGTAATTCCTATTCACCTACAGTAATTCATTCAAAAATGTCCCTCCAACATTTTTCCTCAATATGAAAAAATGAATACAGAAAACAGCTCACTTACTAAACAATGTAACTAAAGAAATCTGTTCATATTTACAGTATGCCATTCACATGGACTGCTATGATACTTAAAATTTATCACGTCTCTGTTTTAAAATCTAACAGAAATCCTTTTCCTATTTACAAATACTGAAGCTTGTTACCTTAATGCCATACTATTTACATTCTCAAACAAGAAAATAAAATTTGCCTTATTCCAAGGCAATTAAAATTTTACAACTACAATTACTGATTTCCCCACAGGATTTTGGTAATCATTCCTCTCACATAATGGACTTAAGGTCTCAGCATATCCAACATAGCCTGCTTACTGGTAGAATTAATCAGGTCTGTAATTAATAATTTTGTTTAATGTTGATAAATAAAATTGTCAGTGTTCTTTCTACTAATTAGTATTCCAAATAATGGATAATAGGTTTATTTATGCCTTAATAAAAGTCGTATAATTTAGTTTTCCCTCTGCTAAGCAGGTCTTAAAACTGTCATTCCTTGTCTTATGATACTATCCATGTAAAATGATACTCATGGAGAGATTATTTAAGTTTAGTAGTGTAAAATTTTAAGAACCTCTGCTATTAGAATTAATTTAAATCTTGTCTTTACATCATAAGCACAAAATGCAAATTTAGCTAGTTTTACCCAATTAAAACATAACTCAAAACTGAAGAGCAACATTGAGAAAGTGATCAATCATTGATTTTCTATGGTATAAAGAACTGTCTCACAGAACCCTACGTTCTAATATTGAAGCTTTACTCTATTTCTTTTATTCTTCAATACTTAAAGGAAAGATGATTTTAAATTTTAAGCAACAGTCAGAATTTGAGAAAATGTTGCTTAGGAGTTATAAATAAGATAGAAATTAATTGGGTAAAACTATAATATCCTCCATGTAAAATTTATTTCTATCAGTTGACGCATAAACTTCTAAGAATGCAATATGAAATAATATAAGTTTAATTCTATATATCATTATTATAAGCATACTCTCTGCAAATCCCATGAACAAAAGGCATATGAAGTATAATTAAAACACAGTCCTTTCGTTTTGTTGCTGATCTTGTTTTTTGTTTGTTTGTTTGTTTGGACAGAGTGCTGTGTTGTCATAACTCATAGCAGCCTCAAACTCTTGGGCTCATGTGATGCTCTTGCCTCAGTCTCCAGAGTAGGTGAGACTACAGGCACCTGCCACAGTGCCCAAATAGTTTTTCTATTTTCAGTAGCAACAAAGTCTCACTTTTCCTCAAGGCTGATATCTAACTCCTGAGCTCAAGCAATCCACCAGCCTCAGCTTCCCAGAGTGCTAGGATTACAGGCATGAACCACCACACCAGGCCACTCCTTTTGTTAACAACCATATTCCTTAAACAAGTAATGAGTGAAAAAGAACTTAGTAACTTTATATAGCAATCAGCATATAATGTAAAACACTGTGTTAAAGCAATTACTAAACTATAGTATGCATTAAATAGGCCACTGTTGAATGAATGAACAAACAGTAAAATCTATTTTGTGTATAACATTCAATATAGTATCATTTCACTATGTAATATGTATATTCTCTATTTCTCCAACTATTTTGCAACTCTCTGTGTCTTGTTTCATCTTATTAAACTCTTTTTCTCTTCACCGTGCCAGCAATACTGAATATAAAAATGCATTCAATAATATTAAAATAAATTAATATTAACTTTTATGGTGTGTCAAAAGTTATTCTTTTTAAATCAACAACATAAAAGTTCACTGTTTTAGGAAATTTTCAGAAATATAAAGGTAATAACATTTTTACAAAGAGCCTTTGAAAACAAAAACCAATTATAATTAAATTTTAGTGAATATTGTTTTTTTATAATATCACAGGAATGTGTGTGTGCAGACACTGACCACTCTCTAAGGTAAAATTAAATACCAAAATAATCCTACAAGGCAGTCTTTTGAATTGCTAAGAAGCAGGAAAGGACATACATAATAAGTTTCTGACTGGTGACTCTCAATAAATTACATTAGCAGCACAAAATGATTTATGCATTAGTAAGAATATTTTTACAACATAGTTCACATTAATGTACAATTAATTCTGTATTAAATGAATGAAGAACAAGAAAAATTCTCTAGTGACTTATTTGTAAAATTACTTGCATAATGATACAGAAATAAGAGGAAAACATAAGTTCACAGAAATTCCTCATTTCTACTTGTGCAGATCATTTTAAATTTTTAGCTTTATTACATTTAACAAATTCTTATTTATGTTATATACATTTGTTAACTACTTCTTCCTCTTTAATGAAATATGTCTTTTTTAAAAGAAGCAGATCCTATTTCCTGAAATTACTTTTTCAATAGAAGGGACAAAGGTATACATCTAGAGTTAAAATCTTCAAAAAAAAACATTGTTTTAAAACAAAGAATTGTTTTAACCAATAGTTCTAAAATTTTGGACTACTGATCTCAAAGGGGAGATACAGGATTCGAAAGATTGTTCCGAGAGTCTCATCACTTTAATTTTTTTTTCGTATGTACTATAACAATTTATTTATTTATTTTATTAAATCATAAACACATAGACCATGTATACATTAATGCATTTATGGGGTACAATGTGCTGATTTCATATAGAATTAGGAGCATTTACATCACACTGGTTAATATATACCTCATCTCATTTACTTAATTATTGTGTTAAGACATTTATACTCTATACTTAATCGATCCAACTTGTACCCTTGCATTATGCACCATAGGTGTGGTTCTACCACTCACCCTCCCTAGATCTGACCTCCCCTTCTCCCTCCTTCATCCTGGGCCATAGTTGTGATCTATTCTTCATATGAAAGTGTGAGTGATTGTAAATTGGTTCCATAATCGTACTGAGTACATTGGATGGATATTTTTTCTTCCATTCTTGAGATACTTTACTAAGTAGGATATATTCCAGCTCCATCCATGTAAACATAAAACAGGTAAAATCTCTATCTTTTTTATGGCTGCATAATATTCCATGTCAGGGGTCCTCAAACTTTTTAAACAGGGGGCCAGTTCACCTCAGACCATTGGAGGGCTAGACTGCAGGTACCAGGATGAGTCGGCTGCTAAGCAGGACAGGCAGCAGCGGCAAAAACACCCGGCTGGCTGGATAAATGTCCTAGGCGGGCGGCATGTGGCCTGCGGGCTGTAGTTTGAGGACACCTGGACTATACATATACCACAATTTGTTAATCCATTCATGTAGTAACTACTGCCATTTTAACTTTTATTCAGCCCTAACAAAATATATGCATGAATAATATACAGTATGCTCATGATGTTGTAGAAAATTAAAAGTCCCTTAAAAACATTATAGAAGTCATTTGCTACTAAAAAATACACAGATCACATAGGAAGGGAGCAATCTATATTACTTTTTATTTTTAAAATAGAGTCTTCATATTCACAAAGATCAAGAAAAACTCCTTTGGCCAGGTGCAGTCACTCATGCCTGCAATCCTAGCACTCTGGAAGGCTGAGGTGGTAGATTGTCTGAGCTCATGAGTTTGGGACCAGCCTGAGCCAGAATGAGACCTTGTCTCTCAAAAAATAGCTGGGCATTGTGGCTGGCACCTGTGGTCCCAGCTACTTGGGAGGCTGAGGCAATAAAATCACTTAAACCCAAGAGTTTGAGGTTGCTGTGAGATGACACCATGATACTCTACTGAGGGTGACAAAGTGAGACTCTGTCTCTAAAAAAAAAAATAACAAAAAAACTTTAAACTAAAACAATTAAATAAAAAATTCAAGAAAAATTTTAAAAATTAAAGAAAGGAATACTCTTTAACCAAAAAGTAATAATAATTAGTATTAACAGTAATGTTAATAAGGAGTATAAATATTATATAATGAGTAATTTAATAAAATACTGAAATATTAATAATGTGTACTATTACCTAAATTAAATTCAACCTCAGTTCTATATACTTGATAAAATTTTGTCAACCTTGACATCTCCATCTCCTTTGCATTTTCCCCACATTCTTATTCTTAGTATTTCCCCAGTAGATTCAATATATTCAATTTCTTCCATGGTCATGTCCATATCTCACCCACATTCTCTTTTCTAGTCTTTCCCATCCTCCATATTGTACACAGAATACCTTCTAAAACATAAATAAGTTCATGTCATATTGTCTGCTTTTATGCCTCAATGACTCTCTTCAAACCTAGGAATAAATTTCAAATTCCTTAAAACATGGCTCAAAAGTCCTGTAGCTCTCGCCTCTACTTACTTTTCCAGTAACATCTTTCACTATTATCCCTTACTTACATGCAACTCTTTTCAAATAGCATCATAATCTTAGGCATCCCCTATGAGCAAAAATTATGCTTCTATCTCTAAGCTGTGAAATATGAATGTGGACATCAGTTTTCAAACCTTGAAAGCAATTATTACAATAAGATGTTTGCTTCAAAGCAGTGTTGTATCTAAAAAACACTGCAAAAAGAGCTCAGAAAACTGTACAAAGAAAGTAACGATAAAATTTGTCTTATTTTTAAAACATACTAATATACACTCAAGAAGAGAGCAGTATGATACTGGAGCTAGAAAAAATAGGAAGAATAATGAAATAGACTGGAGAGACAGAAAATAAATCCGAGTACTTATTTACTGATTTAATAGACAATAAATGGCATATCTTAATTTGGGGAAAGACAGATTCTTTAATTTAAAAATATTGGTGCTACCTACTCATCTGCATATAACGTTTAATCACATCAAAGATAATTTCAGGTAAACTCAGAATTTAATGTAAGAATTAAAAGTATTAGACTTAAACTGCATAATACATCCTGGAATAAGTCTAGACTAAGTAAATCACCATAAGAAAAACCATAAATAAATAACAATTTTAACTGTATAAAAATATCATAAGCAAAATCAAAAGCCAAACTGGAAAAATATTTGCAATATATAGCAAGCTATTAACATATGTGATAACAAAGAATTATTATAAAAACTATATTATAATTCTATAAGAAACAGACAGACACTCCCTCCAATATGAATATGAGGCAAGTGTAAAAGAATATGAATGAGTTTAAAACAAACGAAAAGATAGGCAATCTAACTATGTACTATAAAAGACTAAAAAGATAGGTAATTTTAGTACCTTTTTCCTTTCATCATGATAAAGATGAAAAAGATTGTTAAAACTGTGAGACAAAGATGTTATGGACAGAACTCTCAATACAGTTCATGTTAATCTAATGCAAATAACTTTTATGAAAGGCAGACTGGTAATGTCTAAATGTAAAATATACAAATGCATTTCTTAGAGATATAGCAGAGGAAATAACTACATAAGTGTAAAATAATATTTGTATACAAACATATTAACTAAATGATGTTTAACTACAGTATTACTTAAAATAGTGAAAAAGTAACTATTAACAGGAGATTTGTTAAGTATATTACAGTACATACATGTAATGCAATAGTGTGTAACTAAACACTATAATTAATGATTTAGATCTGTTTTCTTGACATGCAAAGATATTCATTACCCATTAAGTGGATAAAAACAATTAAACAATGATGCACAATTATATGATTCCCTCATGTAAAACTGTATTTGAAACACAATGCATGGGAGACTTATAGAATCATCAAACTATTAGGAATGATTAGGTATAACTGTTTGGGTGATTTCTACCTTCTGTGTAGGTTTCTATATTGGGTAAAGGTTTTATATTGGGCATAAGAACTTTTACAAATATAACAAAACTATTTTTAAAAGCACTGTATTTTTAAAAGCACTGCCATATTGATTCATTAAACAGCTAGCTATGAGCTCATATGTATAATATAAACATGTGCTAGGCAATGGAGAGAAGGCTTTTAAAAATTAAAAGCCCTTATTTATACTGTATTATTTATTCTTACACAAATGCCTGCAAATAGGACTATCCAAAAACATATCTTGACTTACTTAGAAAAACCATGCTGGGGGAAATGGTCATATAAAGTAGAGGTTTTTAGTTACTTTTGTCATGTGGACACCTTTAGTAAGCTCCTCCTCTTAAAACAGCAGTCCTCAACCTGTGGGTCACGACCCACAGGAACTGTATTCAAGGGCTGTGGCATTAGGAAGGTTGAGAACCACTGTCTTAGAACATCATTTTAAATCCATAAATCAAAATATGTGGTATTACAAAGGAAGAAATTGTACTGAAACACAGTTGTCAAAATATTTTTAGTTTGAATATTAGCCCATTATATGCAAGACAGTACATTTAAAATATAGGTAAATTAGCTAATGTTTTAAAAGACAGCATAGTGAAAGTTGCTGGTTAGACAAAATAAGAACACTGAATTACACAGTGGTCTTCAACAAGGCATCATGCATGTCATATTGAACATCAAAGCTTTTTATATGATAAAATTTTTATATGATAAAAATCCTGCCAGGGGCTGTGGCTTATGCCTCTCATCCTAGCACTCTCATAGGTTAAGGTGGGTGGATTGCTTGAGCTCAGGAGTTCAAGACCAGCCTAGTAAGAACCTTGTCTCTAGTCCCAGCTACTTGGGAGGCTGAGGAAAGAGGATTGCTTGAGGTCAGGGCAAGAAAGTGAGACTCTATCTCAAAAAAATTTTTTAAAGTGATAAAAATCGACTCACAACTACAGTATAGACTGCTACAAACATAATGAAAGTTTCTATAGTTCATTATAAGGTAGTGGTAGATTTCTCTCAAAAAAATCAGAATTCTCCAAATTCTACTAAATTCAAAAGCTAACAATAGACGGTTTTGTCGTAAAGTTAATGAGCTCATCTTTGGCACAATCAACATACTCAAGACATTGACTTGGAAATAATATGTATTTGTAAGAATAGGAATGGAATCCATGATTCAAATTTGATACTATAAAGACAGGGTGGCTTCAGTAACTCTTCTCCAAGAGTTGTGAAGTGCTTCCAGGTGATTAAAGGCTGCTCTTTCAAATGAAATAACAGAGAATTTTCTATTTAGGAACAGTAGAAAGCAAGAGAGACATGAAGAAACCACAGCTTCACTTTGGTGGATGACCAACTACTAGGTACACAGTTGACTAATGATTAGTAAAGATGAGCATGAACTACATCTAACTATATGTATCTGAGATACTAGTAACAGCAGCATTACAATATAAAATAATCTGGGATGTCTATTAGTAAAAAAGTCACTATGCCACTAATATTATCATAGTCTGTCATCACCAGTCATAATTGAAGAAAATGTCAAAGTTCAGCTAGTGATTAGTCAAACAAGATACAATTTTTCCACCCATGTTCACTGACCATTCTCCCACCCCACCCTCTTGAATTCTATCCAGAGACCCATTTGAAAAGGGTTTTATGAACCACAGGTTAAGATATCCTTTATCTAAAGAATATATGAACCAATTCTAAATCTATATTCTTAAGCATCTGTCTCTAAGTCAACTTAAAGAAAGCTATATACCTAGGCAACTTCAAAGAGCTATAATAAAATACTATAATCTCATCTTTTACTAAAGATGACTGTAAGTAACTCAAGAAAAATTCTGTATCTAATACAAAATGGCTTTTAAAGATAGAAACTCTGAAGTTATTCAATATTTCCAAAATAATACTATATCTAATAAAGTCCTCCTAAAGTTTAGTGACTAAAAAAAAACTGTTCTCATATGTTTGGAGACATAAAAGAACATCTCACATCTGTAGAATGATAAAGTTAGTTTAGCTAAATTACCGAATTATTATAGACAGTATTGGGAGGGGAGATGATACAAATAAATAAGAATTAGATCCCTTGTTTATGCAGCTAAAGAGTTAATTTATGCAGCAAGAAATGGAGACTGAGATAAAGATAAGTGATAAATCAAGCACTGTTTACATGCATTAAATAATTTAACCCTCACAATAACTTAATGAGATGTTATTATTATTACAGCCATTTAAAATCATAAGTGTGGGGGGAAAGAACACTTAAAAAAAAATACAGTCATACTACCCAAAGCAATATACAATTTTAATGCAATCCCTATTAA